>CM069862.1:48537535-48635035 GCA_036172795.1 Pelodytes ibericus | reverse complement strand
CACCCTGTCACCATAGCCCAGGAAACTAACCTGCACATAAACTAGTGTATACATATATAATGTAGTGTATGTATGAATGTGCACATATAGATTTATATGTGTTTTCACCTTACTGAATAACCAGATTATTCGCTTTATTTCGACAAAATAACGTTATAACATTCATTGTGTTTTGTAGAAGTTAAAAGTATAATCTGGTAATTCTATAAAATTATGTAAATGTAAATATTATCAAATTCAAGGAAATAAAGCCGTAAGAAATGTGTCTAAGAAACAAAGATAAAAAGAAAGAAAAATCAGTCCCAAAACAAAAATAACAATAATAATAGAGGATTGTCTTGTGAAGGGGTAATTATTTTGGGGAATGTGGTGCCTTTGTTCCTAAGCATAGTACCCGTGTAGAAATGACTTTAATGGATACCCCATTCTTCCCATTCTTTGTAACCTGCCCCATCCTTTCATGAGATAGCCCCCCCCCCCCCCCCCTCACCCCCTTATAGTGCACAAAAAATGTAATTTTATTGGTGTGGCGGGGATGTTCTTTGTACATTAGCTCGCTTTCACATCCAACTTCAATTAGAAGGAGTTGATTTTTTTTTTTTTTTTGAGAGAGAGAGACAGCAACAAAAGATTTGGGCAAATCCTCATTAACCCTTTCACTGCCATTTACTGACCCTCAGCTGTAGGAGAATTTTTCTTCTTCAATGAGTATGAATGAGTTGGGATACATTTTCCAAATATCATTCCTAAAACTGTTCCATGTGATTCCCGAGCTCAGTATAATACTCTGGAGCCCCCGTGGCACCAATTTGCTGATATGGGAGGCTGGATTGTGGGGATCGGGCTACTTACTGAAGGAACCAGAAATAAACACAAACATAATAACCAGTAGATTTATCACAAAAAATTCTAAAACCATTTCTGTACAAATTACCATGTATTTATTCCTATCAAATAATACATTATAATTACCATTTCCGTACAATGTTCCACGTGTTTATTCAAATCAATCATCATTTCCATGTATTGATTTTATATGATGATTATAACGGTAATGTAACAATTTCTAGACTATCTACAATTAATTTGCTACGAATACAATTCAGTATTAACTTGAAAGTATTCTCGTCAGTATTTAGAAAATAGGAATTGGGAGAATAATATCTGTTACCGATTTGTGAGTTATCGATAAAAAATAAAAAAAAACAATCAGAACATCACTATAATAATTGGTGAAAACTTTCTAAATAAACTATTGTAAAGCTGAACATTCTCCGGCTGGTGTATAATCTCTCCAAAAATCAGGATAATAACTGTGTTTAGAAAATTCCCCCGTCACCAACTTTCACACCCCGATCAGATTAGTAATACTGTAGTTTTGAAGAACAATTAATGCAAAAATATACAATTTTATTTATTTTTTCGTTCAAGACTGGATCCAATCAAACTGCAATGTATAATTCTGTGCGAACTGTAAAATTGAATATTAATTTCTTCATTTCAGACCGTAACAGATCGAAATAGATCCAAACAGAACTCTCGGGTTCTCAAATGAATTCAAAGGGATTGTTTGGGAAACTCTCATTTTCTCCCTGTCTATATTTTTTGTCATTATGTAAAGAAAATCGACTTACCGTAAAAAATAATAATAATCACAATAGCAGTATAAGAATTACCTTATTTCTAAAAATAAATAAATAATGATAGTTTATTTCTGTCACAAAACTAGTTACACAAGTGATGAGCAACCTTCCACTCTCCATATATTCTAGACTAAAGTTCTAATGATGATCAGCCAGCCAAATGGATGGCTGAGTATCATGGGAACTGTAATCCCCAACATCTGCATTGCCTAATGTCACTGATTACAAGACTACACAATGTCCTGAAAATGAAAAAGTTATTTTTTAAATACTTTTTTGAATGTATATTTCCCCTGTATAATTTTCTAACATTCTAAATTCTAATTTATTTATATAAAGTAATTTAACAGGACACATACATTGAAATGTCTCTTTTTCAAATATGTCCTGGGTATGATAATACTATTTGAAGACAGGCCTGTGTTCGCTGATAGGAAGTTCACTGTGTTTGTGTTTGATTAATATTTCAGACTTGCTATGGGTTAACATTACATACAGTATCCACTCCCCTTCCCTGTATACCTCTAGCTTCGAGTCTCAAAAACAGCAGGAGACTGGCGGTGGGCGTGCAGAGGTAAGCTTGGAACTACCCTCCTGAGTGGCTGAGGCGCGCGTCACTCTCAGGTTCCCGGAACGTCAATTGGCTGACACGCACGGTTCTGCAGCCGCCCCTCTTTCACTTACAAGGGGTAGGGCTAGAGGAGTGTGATCAATCTTCATCAGTCTACATTTCCAATCACCTAAACCACCAGGCGCAGGACAGCTACTCTTCCCAAAAGGTAAATCGCTTGATTTATATCCTTTCCCTGGGCTGCTTTCATTGCAGATTTCCTCCATTATAAAGACTCAGCACTTCACACTGCCCTTTGGCACAGGAACTAAGTTTATAATTTGGGGGGGAAGTGAGGAGGGTGGGATCAGGAGGTGAATCTTGTGGGATCTTCCCCTTTAAAGTAATAAACTGACATCCGTAAAGAATATAACAATTACTAATATTTAAGTGTGTATATACTGTCGGTGCCTGAGTTTAAAGGGAACGTTCAGGGAGGATTTGGGTATAAGGTGCACTGTACAGATGGAAGAGAGGCCTGGGCTTTTTACTGCAAGTTGGTAGCTTCGGAGACAACCATTAACGAGAGTTTCCAACTCTACAAAGTGACCTGAGTCGAAATATCCCCCCAATGTCTCCCTTATTTCAGTGTTGGATTTGGAATTTTCCCCTTTTGGGGGGAGAAAGGGGAGGGCTGTATCTCACCTTAGCTGATCTTACGACAACTTGTTTGTTTTTTAGCTTCTCTCTCTCCTCCTACCTGTTCAGGATTATACAACAGGGCACGTTTAGTTGCCAAAAATTCTGTCTGCAGCGATCATTCAGTCCTTCCCAGGCAGGATGCACTTTCCTAAGTACAGAACATGTTAATGGGTCAAATACACGCCTTTCATTAGTGCAAGTCCTAAAAAATAATGTACAATATTAATCCCCCCGATAAATACTACTTTCTTCCTGTGTAATCACAGGCAGGGTAGTACATACTTTAAATGATAGGCGTTGTTTTGGGTGATTGTGTAGTATAATGTTAAGATGTTTTTTTTTTTTTTTTTATGTAAGATTTTACCGTTTTGGTCTATACTGGGTAAACTAATGTGGATCTGTTTAATAAAAAACGAATGCAAACTCCACAAATCTCTACCAAAAGGTCTTTTTTTTTTTTTTTGTGTTCCCTCTTAGTAGATTGTAAAACCACCTTAGTGGAAGTAAGTTATGTAAATGTGTTATTTGTGATACATCTCCATTAATTAGTGCCGACTGCAGAGGTGGTTTTACATGCGTTTACTTCTGGAAAAAAAAAAACTTAATTTGCTTATCAATGGCCGCCATCTGCAAAAAGTGTACTTAGACAATAAATGCGGCTTGGTTAAATCTCCTCTAATTGTGCATATGTTAAATAAGTTAGATGTAGTTACAGTGAGCAGTGGGAGATTAGATTACCTTAATTTGCTTTATGTAAAGTAGGCAGTAAATATGGGAATTACACTTGTAGTAATATCAATTGTACTAGTTCAGTAAGGCCTATTATTTGGAGTTTACCACATTCAACTTAACATTCAACTTTTGTTTACTGTCCAAAGAAAACAAAGAAACATACACTCAATGGTACATTTTATTGTAAACAAAGTTTATTGAAGAGTTGGTTGTTTTCTTACAATCGAATTGATTTTAAGTTATCAAAACTGCGGATTGAGTTATCACGTCCATTAACCCAGAGTGTCCAGAGCACTGCCGTGTTAAATCACACTATTTTAGGGCGAATTTTAACTTGTATAGCTCAGCTTTTAAAATCTGAAAGTAATCATTTTCATTCTCTTTAGAGATCTTGGATGTACAGTTCTGTCTGCTGAGTTTATCCATGCCCCTTACACCGGCTACAGGTGAGAGAAACATCACTACAAATATATTATTTATTTATTATTGGGCGGGGTGTACAAATTGTATATTTTTACTGTCTGCATAGAAATTTGTGTAGATGGTGTTTTAAGAAATCAAATTTAAAATAAGAGACTTGTGAAAACGTAATATTTTTATGATATCTATATCACAGTTTTATTTTTCTATATGTAATGTAGTTTAATGTTTAATAGTGAGTGTGCATATACTTTATGATCTCCTATTGGTTCGCATAAAGTGTTAATTTAAATAATCCATTATTCTCTTCCTTGCTATTTATTGTAGCATTCTGTGAAATCATCCTTGGTGGACAGAAGAGTCTGAAATAGAGGAAGATTTTCGCATTTTTATTTAATAATAGTATTACAAAAGTTTCATCTGTGGATAATTTTGGGGATCCCTGCCAAGTCTTTAGCATGATGTCATACCTCAAACAGCCCCCTTATGGCATGAATGGACTGGGGCTTACAGGACCTGGAATGGATTTGCTGCATCCTTCTGTGGGCTACCCAGGTAAGACCCCCAGGTTTATGTTGTATTACCGTGTATGTATGTGTATCGGAAGGATACACAGAAAGGCTGTGTGTTATAAAATCAATACACTATGTTCATGGTGATCTAGAACATCATGTGACTTGTAGTCCACAACTGTGAATCCAAAAAGTTCTCTATCTCTGCTCAATAATCAAATCTCCATCATCTGTATCCTAGAACAGCACATGGGTATACTTGTGTGCGGGCCTGATCTTTGTCTTGGAAAATACCTAGAAAATGTCACTAATTAGAAGATCCTGATCAAGTTTCTTTTAATTAGTTAATTCGTTTTCCAGTATTTGTACTTTCTGCTTACCTAGTCATTTACACATTATTTATATTTTTATAAAATGTCTTTCACAGTTTCTTCTTTTTCTTGCCCGTGTTCAATTTAATTGTATCGGACAGTATTCGTGATCGATGCAAGTGATCCTAAACTGTGTTTAGACTGGACGATAGCCGTAATATTGACAAACTATATTTTATAAATACTCGTGTGTATTACGATGTATAGATTTTTTTTTTTATTTTTTTTTGCGGGTGTGAACTTTGTAATTGGGTGTGCCTAAGATCTACTGTTTAAACTGAAAAGCGTATTTTAATTCAATTAAGCATTCACGTTTAGCACATAATTTAAGTTCTCTGTTGCCTTTAAAATGGTATAGTTTAGCGTCTGGTAAAAAGGAGAGGCCTGTGTCTAAAAACAGTAGACAAAAATTATTGTCTAATATATAGAGCAAAATATATTCGATAGTTTAAGCTAATACTTATTTACGTATATTATGTCTTAAAAAGTAGATTTTTCTGCAGAGCTTTAGTCTAAAAAGCTCTGGATGAATGTATTATAAAATGGAATATATTTAATTCAGTATTTAAAAGCATTTTCATTTGTTATTTTTTAAAGGTTTTAATACTTTTTTTTAATATATATGGAATGAAAGACCTTTTTTTGCTCTGTCCTATTTATGAATATTAACAAAAATAAAAATAAAGCTACATCCTTCCCCTACTTTCTTCAGATTTATTGTTTTAATGGGGCTTTATTATATATATATATATATATATATATATATATATATATATATATATATATATATATATATATTATATATATATATATATATATATTATATATATATATATATGTCTGCTCGTTTTTAAACTCCTTTAAAAAGTATGTGTAAATTTTTTTTATTTCTATACAGTCTTTATATTATGACCGTCATTTTTTTAATACTTTAGTAATTAAATTGGTGATAGTTTGCTGTTGTACTGTTTTTAATTTTATGAAGATTACCAAATATTTATCATGGGTAATTATGTATGTCTGTATGGACAGACTTTCCTAAAATAAATGAATTAATGTTTTTATTGGCGGCTGTCACGAACGAAAAGCAGTGCTAAACTGGTTTAATTCAATACTCTACTATATAAAAAAAATATCTAGGAGGATAGTAAGTTTTATGTAAGAAATCATTTCAGTGACTTTACAAAAATACCTATATTTGGAAGGGAATTTTCCGGGTACAATATAGATTAAATATTATCTAGTTTTCTCACCCGTAATGGGGAAATATGTTTAATATTTGTTTAAAACTAATTTTAAACTTAACTAACACGTTTTCAAAAGTTGTAGTGAGTTAAAGTAGTTTTCTAACGTTCGGTATACTGATTTAAACTAGCCCGAGATTTAGTAGGCACAGCGATGGAATACTCAGTTGTCATTTGGCTGGCTGAGCATCATGGAGAATTTACAATAATCTATATCATAAATTGTGCACTTATACAAACTTCTATGAAGCAGAATACAGGCGAAGAACTTTAAAAAAAAAATGTTATTTAGTACCTTTTGCCCCAGTAACTGGAGAGGCTTTGGATTTCTTTAGGTTACTGGCGTTTATATATCCTGTTTTATTATTTCTGAGACATGTTCCATACTAGTATGAATACTTTTCCAGCAATCAATGGATCAAGAGAAAAGTGTAGAAATCTCATTCAGATATCCTGTCTAATAAGTTGTGTCTCTGTCCTCAGCAACCCCAAGGAAACAGCGCAGAGAGCGCACTACATTCACCCGGTCCCAGCTGGACGTGCTCGAAGCCCTATTTGCTAAGACTCGCTACCCGGACATCTTTATGAGAGAAGAGGTGGCCCTGAAGATTAATCTCCCAGAGTCTCGAGTTCAGGTCTGGTACCTTAGTCGCACCCTGATGCCCCATGAAACTCATGTACCCCCTTCCCTCTTACTTTTGAATATAGCAGATATCGAATCCTTATTACAATGATGCATTGACTGTTCTAGATCAAGGGCAATTCTGTGACAAAGTTCTAAAAAATGACGCAACCATCAGCAACATTCTATTGGTTTCCACGGTGACTGCTCGACTTTTAGAACTTTGCGATACAGTTTACTCTTTACGCAGCTCTCGGTTTTCTTATTCTGCCTATACCTATTTTTATTTGATTCGTCATTTATTTCTGCTGATTTCAAAAGTGACTGTCCAAAAAATATGCTCTGGTCCCCCTATTGTATCCGTATTCCACATCTGCTGGTTCAGTCCAACTTGCAATAGCTTCTGATGTTGTGTTTATTTTAAGAAGTGTGTTTAGTGTGATTATGATACAATGAGTGAGGCCCTAGGCAGCTGCGGATCTCTTTTGGTTTTTAGAGCCACCAGCTTGTCCTGGGGCAGTGGATGGAGCTGTGTAGGCAGTGATAGTGTGAGGGTCTCTGATGGCTTGTGTCTGTACCTCCTTATCTACCATCGGCCCCTGTTTTTGGATTGTGTTCAGTGGCCAGGGCCCGAGGGGTACAGGCTCTGCACTGATCTCCCCAGGGGTTATCACTGTTCAGTTCATGTTAAATAGCTAGGTTTGGTATGCCAGTGAACAATACACTGAGATAATGTAGAGTCCTGCAAAGGATCAGATATGTTCCCTCCTTGCTGATAAAGGAGGCATCTGTTTGGAACAGAATATAATTAGTCCCACCAATAAGTAATATGTTAAGTGACCCAATTCAGAGAAGGGGGGGGGGGGGGGGTGGCTAGAAACAGTACGTTGTTCTTTTGGCTATTAATATATTGCAATAATTTTTTCCGAATGTTTAGGCTTGGGGACAATCTACCCCATCCCCCTTTCTGTAAATTCATGTTTTGGAAATATGATGACTTGTTAGCAAATACCACATGGGCAGTTGGTAGCTGTAGGAGTGCCACTTGACTGTCTCGCTCTATGCCAAGTGTGTGTATTAGTGAAACTGGGTGTGTTAGAAGTTTCTGTCTTTATCACATATATTCATAGGTAGCATTGACATGTAAACAGTTTCTTGCCATCAACAGCCCTGATCTATAGGACCCCAATTATTTGGGTGGAAATATCCATGTGGTGTGTCGGTTAACCCTGGTGATACCCCTTGGTCACTTTATGCTGCTGAATTTGTTGATCCAACATAATTAGCAATTATAAATCAAATCTATATCCACAAATGTGCTGGAGTAACTTGTCACAATCTTAAATGTCTCTATTTTTATTATTAAATCCATGACTGTTGGAGAAATGCATCTTATATTTGTGATGTTGTTTAAGGTTCCCACCAACATTGGGACACACCTGCCTTCCTTGTGTGCATGGGGTGTAGATAATATTTTTTGCACTTGGGGCCTGCTCTCCTTTGGAAGGCTGTATGTGATTTCTTTATTACATGTGTAGTTGTGTAATATAAAACTCAAATGTTACTTGGTTCTTCCCTCATTGGAATGAAATGCTAGGATTGTATGACGCACGCAAAGCAGCCAGCCATTTCGGTAGGATTATTCAACTATTTTAATTGGTGGATTAGGTTTTACGCTTTTTTTTTTTTTTTTTTTTTTTTTTGAGCCTATACTAATCAAGGCTAACAAGTGCCAGATGTTCACCATCGCTGGCAGGTACCCAGAAATTGTGCATGGGTCCCCAGAAAGTAGACAGTCTGTGCTCCTCTTGTTTAAGCGGGAATTCCCCACAGAGGGCCGGCTCCTGCCCTAACCTTTCAGTGAAAGCTTTCTTGCTATATGATGTATGAGTCTCATCATATTAAGCACACCGGATATCCGGTCCAGCTTGTAGTAAACCACATGTATTAGTATATTTGTATCAGTCTCTTTCCCAGAGTTAAAAATATGGACAGAATCATCATCCCGCTGAAATATACTTGTAAAATTGTGAGAAAAGTGGCGTAATCAGCAGACCTATTCCACTGGTTTCCATGGTGATTGCTCCACTTTTCAACATTAAATTCCTCTTTTTACAAGCCGCCCTTCTGACTGCAAAAACCAGAGTGAGCGAGTTTAGACCTGTTGAAAGCAGGGTTTGGGCGGGATATCTCACTTCTCCTCACACTATAGTAATGGACAGTTCTCCAGGTATTGGATGCGTCTCCCCCTCCAGCTCCCGGTACATTGTGCACATACTTTCTCTTCATGCAGTGCCCACATATCAGGTAGACTGTCATTAACCCTTACACCTAACACACCTTAGTTACTGCACCCATTTAACATTAAGCTCAATGTAGGTGTGAGTTAATTGAACACTACTGAAGTTGGTTCCTGCTTCATTCAACAGGTCGCCTCATAGTGAAGATAAATGTTTATATCTAAACAGGAGTCATTTTATAGAAATCAGCTGTGGGGGAATAGTTCTAAAAGTGGAGCAGTCACCATGGAAACTAATGGAATGCTGCTGTTAACACCACTTTTAGATCTTTCCAAAACTGACTATTATAACTAAGCCCTGGGATTGCTTGTAATGAATCTGTTCTATATAGAAACATAGAATGTGTCGGCAGATAAGAACCATTCGGTCCATCTAGTCTGCCCAATTATTTTTTTTTGAGTACTTTTATTATTCCCCCGTTCCCGGTCTTATAGCTAGGATAGCCTTGTGTCTATCCCACGCATGCTTAAAATCCTTGACTGTGTTTACCTCTACCACTTCCGATGGCAGGCTATTCCATACATCCACTACCCTCTCAGTAAAGTATTACTTCCTGATATTACTTTTAAATCGTTGCCCCTCTAATTTAAGACTATGTCCTCTAGTTGTGGTAGTTTTTCTTCTTTTAAAAAATATAATAAAAAACATTTACAATCAATCCGAGGGTTTATTTATAAAAGTGGTGTTAGCAGTAGGAGCATTCCATTAGTTTCCATGGTGATTGCTCAACTTTTAAAACTTCCCAACATTTAACATCCATAAAATAAGGGTTGTAGAAACTCATCTTGACTCCTCCTAATTTTAAATATATATATATTTTTCTTCTATACATTTGATACCCACATGTGTTAAATAATGAAACATTTACTAGGTGCTTTTGCACTCTATTTGTAGTACATGTGGTGCTGTAGGATGATATTTGTTTGTATAGATTATATCCTCATGATGTATATAGACCTGGAATAAATAGAGCAGCATCTCTGACATGTCACCTTTGATTGTTGCAGGTCTGGTTTAAGAACCGGAGAGCTAAGTGCCGGCAGCAGCAGCAGCAGCAGCAGCAGAGTAGCAGCACTGGAGGAAAGAGCCGACTGGCCAAAAAGAAATGCAGCCCAGTCAGAGAGAGCTCAGGGTCGGAAAGCAGTGGCCAGTTCACCCCGCCTGCAGTGTCCAGCTCTTCCTCGTCGTCCTCCTCCTCCAGTTCAAATTCTTCTGGTAACCCGGGCCTGGGAGCTGGCACTCTAAATGGCAGCACCCCTACAGCTTCCTCCATCTGGAGCCCAGCTTCCATCTCCCCGGGCACTGGCCCTGCTCCAGGATCTGCTCCAGACCCTCTAGGACCAAGCAGTGCCTCCTGCATGCAACGCTCTGGTTCCTCAGCTGCAGCTTCTTATCCTATGTCCTACAGCCAGGCCACCGGCTACACCCAGGGCTATCCTGCCCCTTCCTCCTCTTACTTCGGTGGTGTGGACTGCAGCTCCTACCTTGCCCCCATGCACTCACATCACCACCCTCACCAGCTTAGTCCCATGACCCCATCTTCCATGTCCGGCCACCACCATCATCACCACCATCTGAGCCAGAGCTCCAGTCATCATCACCACCACCACCATCACCAAGGCTATGCCAGCACTGGGCTGCCTTTCAACTCCTCTGACTGTCTAGACTACAAAGACCAGCCTGCTGCTTCCTCTTGGAAGCTCAACTTCAACTCCACCGAGTGTCTGGACTACAAAGATCAGGCTTCATGGAGGTTCCAGGTCTTGTGAGCCAATGAGCTTTTGCTCCCCCCCAAAAATTAAAATATACATAGATCTCTATAAAACAAAATATGAGGAATTCAGCCCCAATGGATGCTAACTGAACCCACGGAGAGAATACCAGGAGTACTGGACGTTTATAATTATTTTTGTTTATGGGACTAGACCTCTTACCTAAAATAAATAACTTGTGCCTGGGCAAAAGAAAAAAATCTGTGACTTTACAGTTTTGTGATTATTTATTCTGTCAGGACCTGGGATTTGGACTGTAAAACCCGCATTGATTGTGCTGTCAGTGCTATGATGAACTTGGCTAGTCTTGAGTTCCTAACCCCAAAAACGATTGCGATTTAAAAATGTATATAAATGGAAAAGCCCCATACAGTGCCCAACTACTCCACTCTGTATAGATCTGTCCATCCCAAGTAGGACCCTATAGGTTCTTGCGGTCTGGAGCGGCTGGATTATGTAAATATTGGGTCCATTTCTAGGACCTCTTTTATTCTAAATTTTTTTTATGTTGGTTTGATTTTTATTTCTCCCCCCACTTGGTTTGGATTTAATCCCCTTACAGCACAGTTCTGGATATGACCCCTATTCAGGCACCAGCCATTGTGACTAGGGGTGGGAGACACAAACTCTCATTTTCACTCCTCTTCCACACAAACCACAATCTCATCATGTATATTTATGAAAAAAATTAAATAAGTGGAGCCGGCAGCAGACCGCCAAACAAGTATAATACCCTGGCTTGGTCTCTATCACAATGGTTGGAACTTTTTACTCACACTTTACAATTGGTGAAAATCCTTCCCTTGCTCTCATAAAGCGATTTCTATCAGTGTCCAGCACACCCCTTGCACCTTGGTTTGAGGGCACTGTCCATATATGATTTAATTTAAAGTAATATCCATACTTATGGCAGCCATGCAGCACTTTCATTGCGTCACTGAAGATTTGGGTCCTTTTTGTCCCTGTGTAGGTGGAAAAAAAAAATAAGCTGTTTGTAAATTTGATAACCTGTTTCTCCCATCATGATTCCTAATGTAAGCAAACTGCATATCCCTCATAATAAAATCAAACTAATGAATCGAGCATGTGTCCTATGTACTACCTCGTCTCGAAATGCCAGGGATCAAAGGATTGGATTAAAAAGACGTGATCTATACGTGTTAATTTCACACACTAACTGTACCTATATATCGTGCTTTTTAAAGGCCAGACACAGGGTAAAGTATCTGGATCTATGTGGCGTCGCTATAGGCTCGTATTAACGCTAATTATTCTAAATGCACAGTACACCTGATGTTGTTGTAGAATTCATTCCTAAGAATGCTCAGCCCTCAAACAGTATGACTGAGAATTATGGGAAACGTAGTGCACAAAATCTGGAGTGCCATAGGTTTGCAATGACTCCCTCGCGGGATTTCAGTTTGTTGACTTCATATTAATTGTTGGCTTTTGGGATAAAGAAAGGAGAGGAAAAAAAGTCTTGATAAACTGTTTACATACTGTAACTCCGTTTAACATGGGGTTTTTATGTTTCCAATTATGATAAAAAAAATAATGCTTTTTAATGGAAAATTAAATAAAAGTATCCCGTGTTCAATAAATAGGTTTGCAGCTCTATGCATCATTTTTATACAATAGCTGTAATTATTTCACCAGGATCTCCAAATATATAAAATAATACTCGACATATTAAATCTCTTTACTTCCTGTAGAGATACATTTTTCCTCTAAAATACTATTTTGTATCTGCTAACGATGTTGACAGTAAACAAACAATCTTTGAGTTATTTAAAGTACCATCATCCGTTTTACTTACTTAATTTATTATTCACATTTCAGTATATAGATACCGATCTATCACACAGGGTAAGGTTATTACACACACACACACACACAAATTTATATATAATTGTGTGTGTAATTAATTATATATATTTTACACACGCATACATTGTGTGTGTGTAATATATAAATTACACACACATAAAATGTATTTATATATTTACACAATTACAAACTCTAAAATATATTAACCTGTGTGATAGATTTGTATCTATATACTGAAATGTGAATAATAAATATAGTTTATTAAACTGAATGGTACTTAAAATTATAAATTACACACATATAATGTGTGTGTGTGTGTGTGTGTGTATATATATATATATATATATATATATAATATATATGTATATTTTATATATATATATATATATACATATATATGTGAGCGTATACATATGTATTATATACATATATATACATATTTATGTGTGCGTGTGTATATAATATATATATATAATTTTAAACTCACGTTTTGAGCGAATAGGAATGTAAAATATATATCTTGTAGGACTGCCATACAATTTATGTATATAGTATGTATGAGTATACATAATAGTTTTTTTTATTGTATTTGTGTGGATATATATATATATATATATATATATATATATATAAAAATTGTATGCTTGTTCTAATTTGTGTTATAATATATGTAGTAAATAGTGTTTGTATATATTGGGCGTACATAATATATGTGTATATATAATGTCTTATATATATATATATATATATATAATGTATGTGTTCTCTATCCTGTTACACTGCGTGTCTGTTTGTATTTACCGAGCTGAGAAATAGATTAATATCTAATTTCAAGTCTAACAACTCCGGATTAAGAAAACAAAAAGGAAGGAAAGATCACCCGGCGAGAGAGCGAATCAGTCTCCAGATTTCCCTTTTTATTGGTATAAACTATCCGACTTTGTCCCTGATCTGCCCAATCCGCGGGTTTATCCCCAGATCCAGATGTTAGGAGTGTCGGGCTCTTTGTCGGGTGTGAAGGAGCAGGAATGAGTCTCTCTGTTCCTCCAGCACCAACTTAATTAAATTCTTGTGGTTCCAGATTCCACCCATTCAATCACATGGCAGACAGCAGAAGGCACTGGGCAAAGTCTTCTGTCTGCCAGGGCTAGAGAAGACACAACACGTAGGGCACTGTGACAAACCTTTGCTACTGCAGCTCCTGCTGCGAATTACGCCTCCCATAACGCTCAGCTAGCCCAGGGGCTGTTTGAGCGTCCTGGGAGTTGCAGTCCGCAGCAGCTAACCTGCCAAGAGTTAGCCTTCAATGATGGCAGAGGCGTAGGTTTTGATTTGATTCTCCCTTTCTTTGATGCTTTAAGATGTTCTTGGGGGCATGGGGTGCCCTTCCCTTCTGGGCAGAGAGCCAGCTGCCAGCTCTGCCACAAGCAGCAGGGACTGAGCTTAATCACAGTGTCTCCTGATTACAGCATGACACTGAGACAGACACACACACACACACAACAAGCAGGCAGAGCTCGCATGCAGCTCATTTAATTCGGTTTCAATTCGTTCCACTGGACACAATCATTTGTGTGTGTGCACAACACACCTCTTCCTCCCGCCTTAATCTAAACTTGTTGTTAATATTTATATTTTGTACTGCGCTGCGGAATATGGTGGCGCTTTCAAAACAAATAATACATCATTAACCCACTCAGTTCTTGCTATTTTATTCTTAACATAATATGATCTTTGACGCAGGCTAGAAGTAAAATCCAACAACTCCAAAGTCAGCTTGATAAAAATGTATTCGGATTCATTTACAGATCGTGCTGATAAAGTGGATATAAATAAAGAGAATATAGACAATTCTCATATATCTACAACGAAAGTCTGGTTCCCATCACTAAAAATCTGATGATAGTTTATTACCCGTATCTCAGTGATTAATCTACTTTTTTATTTGATCGAACTGATGTTTATTTCAATATAAATTCGAGGTAAAAATGCATATAAATCCTATTTTTACATATGATACTTGTATCTTATATACCTATTGTATTACGTTATATATATTATGGCAAAGTATATCCAAATTGATATTTATATACAATTCTTATATATGAATTTAGTTATTAATACATGTCTTTATTGGAACCTGGTGAATAGTATAAGATCCAAATCAATTATTAATAAAAACAAAATAAATAACAATAAACTATACATTTGAAAACACAGGGCCACGTAATCCAGGAAATCAATCGATTATTAATCATTTCAATTAGAACGACAATTCAATTAATAAGAATCTTTTTTAAAAGCATTTTATTACTATTTTAATCACAGCGAGGGAAGGGGATTTTTGACACGGAATGTTCATTATAATATATTTACAAGTGAAACATTTTGTCGATCCTGAGGTAATTCATCCCAAACCAGTTTATATTTTTTATACAATATAAGGATCAAATCACAGGTTTGTTAGAAGAAAAAAAAAAAAAAAAAACGAGATTCCAAATTTGTAATTTAAAGTATTTATATTTTACAAGAAAAGTTCGAAAACCGCAAGGAAAAATATGACTTTATTAGTTTCATAAAACGTTATTTGTTAATGTAACGAATTATCTTCAGTATAATGTGATTAAATAAAATAGAATTGACACAATGGAGGAAGTTTACAACATTTATTTCTGTACACAGAGTAAGTGTCATTTCTGCGCAATGCCTGCTGGGAATGAGAATATGAAACTAGGATTTGACACAACTTAAAACTGCAAGAAAAATGGGATGTGTAGAAATGTTTATTTCCATTCAATACAGCGGGTCACAGAACCTGCTCCAGCAGGGAGTTTGTTTAATTAGTTGAATTTGTCTAAGAGGGGCAGAGTTACCTGCATTTGGTAAATTTGTAAAAATAAATAAATTAAATAAGCCAACCAAAAAAACCATAACGTTTATCATGTAGATCAAATAAATTCTCTGTGGCTGGCACTCCAGATGCGATATACTACATTCCCTATGATGCTCAGCCTATCAAACGCCTGGCTGAGCATCATGGTACATGTAGTTTACAAAAGGTTTGCTGAATAATGCTCTATATAATACCACACTATTGTCTACACCTGGAATGCGATCTTAAAACCACTCTAAATGCTTCTCAGTGGCAGTACAGCTGCCACACGTCTCTGTAAAATTACACCAAACTCCATGCACTTACCTGGCGTGCTCAGTCCTGTAGGTGGGTGCCACATGGTGGGACTAGTGGTTCATTATTCTTACCTTCAAAATGCATGGGGTAAAGATGTCGCAGTAAGGTCCGGTCACATACATTTCTACACTAACCTGTTGCTTAGAATTCTACAAACATGTAGCAAAGCATACGTTTGTTGTGAATCAAGATGCCGATATGGCGAATGACAAGTAAAAACAGTCATTTGATTATTAGAATCAGATTGATGTAATGATCTCATACAGATCCTGACTCCTGCTATGTAACTACTGATATACTATATGGTCTTCGTCACATAACACTACATGACATATAAACAGCATCTAAATACTTTATAAGATGTATACATCGTGTGCAGTGAGGGACATTTAATTTTTTTTACAAACAAAGTACGTCTTACTTACAGAGCAAAGAAGCATCATAGGAATTGTAGTCCATATCCACTACAGGTTAACCATCTTCATACTGAACTATACTTGACTGGAGGGTTACCCTGAACACGTGATCTGTATTGTTGGATAGGTGTGTAATGATCCTGTTTAAGCTTAGAATGTAAATATAGTCATTTTTCTAAGACCAACATGTTTACCAGGCAGTGTACTCCTATGGTGCTCCCCTTTGTCTGACAGATTACAAATGATACAATGTGTTTGAGGTTTGGATTAGTGCCTCCCTGTGCACTCCAATCCTGAGTACATGGCACATCCAAGAAACATCCCTTTTGGGCCACAGCAAGGCTGAGATCGTCATAGAAAACTATGGATTTTAAAGAGATAGAATCACAAGAGGACCAGCGAACTAAAGACAGGGCTCTAAAGGCAGAAAAATCCGTGGCGCACTCTCTGTCACTGAAGGGTTAACAGAACACAGTATGGCTACACTTTATTCATATGTCACCAGTCACAACGAGAAGCACATTGCAAAGGGTTAAAAAAATACAAACATCGGTTATCTTTCTAAAATGGTGTTTGAATATATAAATCAATGTTCACTACAATTATTTTTAAAATGCTGAAATAAGAGAATATTGTGTTTAATCTATCACTTTAGAGCACTTTCGATAGTGTTTCATTATATAAATTATAGGGAAAAAGATGAAACTCACAATAATGAAAAACAGCAACTTCCTGCTTAATTTTAACAAATCTTCAAATAGTAATAAAATGATCAAACATGCTTGTCCTCAGGTGTACAGGACACGGGTTATTATCATTCAGTAATACTGTAGTTATACATATATGGTTATATTTGTTTTCTAGTAAATCTGATTATTGTGTGGCAGGAGATGGCATTGTGTAAGTTATACATTGACCTGAACCAATGCACAGCTCAGCTTCTAATCTAAAGATGTTTGTTGTTGCTGGGTTTGGTGTAACATATTGTATTAAAGAGATTCTCTCAACTGAACATTGTTTATACTGTGAATACAAACATGATCTATACATTGTGTTGGCAGAATGTTTTACATGTGTCTGTGGTGTCTTCTGTTTATTTTTAAGCAAATGATACATTTGTCATTGAAAGCAGTATATTAAGGCACATATGATGTCATACAGGCGACTCCACAGCCACACTCTTTATTTTTGCTTTTGCATGCAATTCTGCTGACACAATCTACAGATCTATTTCCCCCTCTATATTCACAGTAAAAGCCATGTTTAGGTGATACAGTCCCTCTAAGCTTTAAGCTCTGTTTTCTGTGCATAGATATTTATAGTTAAGAATGAAATAAAGTAGTTATACCCCACTACTTATTACTATTTGAACTTTCAGAAGGGATCTGAATTTCATATATATATTTTTACCATGTTTGATGTATACAGTACATACAATACAGTATATTTTAGAAAACATTATTCTTTATTACTCAGTATCCTGTATATCTTTAATCCTGTTACTGGTGATAAGTAATGGAGAAAAAAATAGTTGGGTCTTAAAGGGACGGTATCTCCTGAATATTGTTTTACAAAAAAAAAATATTGAAAATTAGGTATGCACTGTGTTAGCAAAATTGTAAACAAATGCCTAAATTATGAGAAAAATTTATTTTAAATGTGTCTGTGGAGTCACTTGTTAATGACATCACCTGTGGCACGGTATGCAAATTACACATTTTCCATTGAAAAGCATTATTTGAAATCAATTTCTATACTTTACATGCACGGTAAAAACAAAGTCCAGGTAATACAGTCCCTTTAAACTCTTGTTGGGAAGTTATCTAACTCATAATACATGTGTTGGATCCAAAGCCAGTATAAATGGAAGGGTTGCCTGTGTTTCTGCTCCTTGCCTGACTGTTTTTATAATTACAGCAGGAGAGCTAAGCACACAGAGCTCCAAGGCATAGAATCAGAAATGTGTTACTTGGTGTCCTAACTGCTCAATCACTCTAGCAATATGTTAATACAACGTACAGATTTTTCACGCTTTGCTGATTAATGCAAAGTTGTCTTTAGGGGACAGGTCCACTTTAAAGAGAATCTATTATCAAATTGTGTCTCCTCCTAGCAGCCCTATGTAGTGTAATTAGAACTGCCACCTTGACTATCCTTTCCTGTCTTTATAGAAATCACACATACCGTCAGTAGCACCAGAAAGTGTTATCGTGCAGACTGAAGGAAATCAATTAATCACAGTGGAAATATCATATGAACCATCATCATTAGCTGAATGTGTTTCATTAGTGTTCAAATACTACACGCTATTTATTCGCAGGCCAAGAACATGCAGCTTACAGCTGTTACAATCGGTTGGTTGATTTGGTAAGTGTTAAGATCCCAGCAGGGTCAACGCAGCATTTCATCCTTCCAAGGTCAATAAAATGATTACCATTAAGTTGGGGAATAATAACATCTATTATAAGCTGCCTATTTCAGAGTTTGCACTAAAGCCTTTTCCCAAAAAGCAGCAGAAACGGATGAAATAATCCTAGGGGGAAAAGCACAGAAACATTCACATAACAGGCACACACGAGCATTATATAAAAAGCTTTTAATCCAGTTCGTGAGACATGAGCCACAACAGAGAAAAGGGAGGAGGAGCAGAAAATACGCCTTTTGGGTTTTGAACCCAGAGTTGGTTCTTCATCACAGCTCTTTCCATGATTGATTGATATATATGTATATATATCTATAGCACAGGTCATCACGATATGTAACTGGTAAAACAGAAGGTCCGGGTGCTACATTAATTACATTAGACATGGGGTATATTGTTGTAAGATGATCATATTTTCCCTTTGAGAGAATTGTGTACCCAGGGGTGTCTGCTGTCTTCATTGAAGCCTTGAAGTATTAATGTATTTATCACAAGTTCCTGAACAAAACAGAAATGCTGTCAATGGACCCCCCAGATCAGAGCAGTATCTGGCTAACTATAGTCAGCACTGCTGTAAACTGAACCTTTATTTAGTATCCAAGAGTGCAGAACATCATATATATATATTGTCATGCACCCAGCCCGACTATCTCGCTTCTGGCTCCAAATTCAAGTGGCTAGATACTGCTTTACTGGTAATGTGTTTAAGTTTTCTATTGTTTAATCAAGTATTAGCTGATCGAGGTTGTGTATACAGTGGATATAAAAAGTCTACACACCCCTGTTAAAATGTCAGGTTTCTGTGCTGTAAAAAAATGAGACAAAGATAAATCATTTCAGAACTTTTTCCACCTTTAATGTGACCTATAAACTGTACAACTCAATTGAAAAACAAACTGAAATCTTTTAGATAGAGGGAAGAAAAAATATAAAAATAAAATAATGTGGTTGCATAAGTGTGCACACCCTCTTATAACTGGGGATGTAAATGTGTTCAGAATTAAGCAATCACATTCCAAATCATGATAAATAGGAGTCAGCATACACCTGCCATCATTTAACCCCTTCGTGATGTTAGGACGTACTATGCCGTCCTGACTTTAAGTGCCTTAAAGTCGTTAGGACGGCATAGTACGTCCTGTACTAAACAGCTCATCGCGGCTCCCCGCGATGAGCTGTTTTCGGATCCCGCTGCAGGCACTTACAGCGGGATCCCACCTGTCAGATGAGGCCACTTTGAGTCCAAAGTGGCCTCAGTCTGACAGGGAAAATGTAGCCGGTGCTCAAAGCGAGCACCGGCTACATTTTGGTAAATCGCGCTGTGCCCGAACTTCCGGGTTCGAGCATGCCTCCACGTGACGTCCGGGGGTCTCGCGGTTTTTTGGCAGGGACCCACAGGGTCTATTATGATCGGGTCTCTGCCAGAGTGTTCCTGGCTACCGATCACCTTGTGATCGATGTCCAGGAACAAATCGTGACGTTTTGGTGCTTGCGTCGTTTGGGACGCAAGCACCATGCGTCACGAAGGGGTTAAAGTGCCTCTGATTACTCTGGTCAAATTAAAAAAAAAAAAAAAATAAAAAAAAAAAACTTTATTGAATCTGAATAGAAAAATACTGGCATATTAAATGGCATATTGAGGAGAAAAATACTGGCATATTAAATGGGAAAAGAATGGCACATTGAGGGGCAAAATCCTGGCATATTAAATGGCAAAAGGATGGCATATTGAGGGCAAAATACTGACTTATTAAGTGGCAAAATATTACTGACATATTGACCAACTGCTCCCAACCACCCTCCATATTACAGTAAACATGCTTGTAAGGGTAGGTGGGCGAGTGGGAGATATTGTTGGGGAGGGGGGGGATGAGGCCCAGAACATTTGTTCAGTAAGGGGCCCTGAAATTCCTGGTGGCGGCCCTGCACACACAACTAAAGGCAAAAGTACTCTGCAATTCGGCTACCCAATAAGGCCATATTTGGTACAAAATATGCAATTTACACGAATCTTGGGCTGGGTTTCAGCCACATTTAGTTGGGGATGGGAGACGTCAAACTCTTAAAGGACCCCCCCCCCCCATAAGTTGGCCGAAAATCAGTTAATTTAAAAAATGTAATATTAAGTAAAAATGTTAAATTAAATTAATATAAATGGGTTGTACAAAAAAACAAGGGCATATAATAATGTCTAGCGCAGCAGACACAAAATAAGGATAACAAATGGACATATATATCATACGTTCAATATTACAATACTGTGTTATATGAAATGAACATTAATAATAATTCAGATCATAAAACACCCGTAATATAACCAATATTACCTTCCTAATAAACAGGGATGGGGAATGACTGCATGCGTAAAAGATAACTAAGTCAGTGGTCCGATAAAAAAATTAAAGATGAGGAAGAAGGAAAACGGGAGGGGAGTAAAACATGAGGGGGGAGGGCAGAGGGGTAGGTACCAGGGAGGGAAACCACTACATCTTCCATAAAAAGCAAATATCTGTTACAAAACACCAATAATCCCAGTACTTGTGAGTAGTGCTTGGGTTTGAGGTTCCTCGAAACTGCATCCAGTAAAACCATTTTTGTGTTAATTAATTACTTAATAATCTGATCCTCAGCTTTTGAAATAATTTCTTCCATAGTGCCCATCCTTTCGACTTGCACCACCTATTCTCTGAGCAAGGGAAGTGTTGTGTCACCCCAGGGAAGGGCTATCAGCGCCTTTGCCTCATTTAATAAATATCTGATAAGTGATTTAATTTTTTTTATAAACAGTAATGTGTAAAGATGAGCGATGAAGTCAACGAGAGGCTAGAGCAAACAGGGGATGATGATTTGTGAATTTCCAGAAGAGGTAATAAGTGGGCACATATGTGTATCATGGCCTGTTCACACCTCCAGCAAGGTGTTCAGGGAAAATTGAATTTAATATATTTAGGGTGCAATAGCATTGCGTCAAACATTTATATGGCATTTCCTCCATTTTATTGTTAATGTAACCAGTCGTGTATCTTGGTTTTGTGCTACCCATGGCAGACAAAATTCGGGCACCCCCCACCCACGTTGCATCCCTACGACATGCCCCATCACCCACATTGCACACACACACCAAATGCCCCATCACCCCCATTACATGCCACCATCACCCTCATCTCTTACCCCCACCACATTCATTACATGCCCCCATCACACAGATTATCTGGAAGCAGCTAAAGCTTGCGGAACGGTGGGGGAGGGCAGTGGTGTATCTTGGTTTTGTGCTGCCCTAGGCAGACAAAATACGGGCACCCCCCCTACCCAAGCTGCACAGCCACGTTACACACCTAAGACATGCCCCATCATTCAGACTCACATCAAGCTCACACTCCCATCACACTCAGTCACACACTCCTACTCCCATCACACTCAGTCACACACACTGTCTCCCATCACACACACTCTGACTCCCATCACACTCAGTCACACACACACTGTCTCCCATCACACACACTCTGACTCCCATCACACTCAGTCACACACACTGTCTCCCATCACACACACTCTGACTCCCATCACACTCAGTCACACACACACACACACACACACACACACACACACACACACACACACACACACACACAGTCTCCCATCAGCACTTACCTTTCATTGGTGGCTAGTGGCAGGCAGCATGGTCCCTCCATGCTGCCTGTTCGGCTTCCCGGCTATTGTGCCGACAGGTCACGTGACCGGGTGCGCGTATGACGTCAGCGCGCCCGTCACGTGACTGTCGGGACTTCCGTGTCGGCACACTGCACGGGGAGCCGAACAGGCAGCACGGAGGTTTCTCTGGTGTATCTTGGTTTTGTGCTTCCCTAGGCAGACAAAATACGGGCACCCCCCCTACCCAAGCTGCACAGCCACGTTACACACCTAAGACATGCCCCATCATTCAGACTCACATCAAGCTCACACTCCCATCACACTCAGTCACACACTCCTACTCCCATCACACTCAGTCACACACACTGTCTCCAATCACACACACTCTGACTCCCATCACACACACTCTGACTCCCATCATACTCTGCACACTGCACGGGGAGCCGAACAGGCAGCACGGAGGTTTCTCTGTGCTGCCTGTTCGGCTCCCCGTGCAGCCTGGCAGGCAGAGCGTTGGTGAGGGGGGATCTTCCGATCCCCTCTCACCTCTGTCTCTGCCTGCCAGCGCGGTCTTTTATTTTTGAAAGGGCCGGATTTTTTTTTTTCTTTAATTTTTTTTTTTTTCAGTGCTGGGGGGCGCTGCCGCCCCCCAAAATTTGCCGCCATAGGCATCCGCCTAGGATGCCTCGCGGTAAATACAGCACTGGGGGAGGGAGAGAAAATGTTTCAAGCACCCTCTGGCAAAGTGCCGCCCTAGGCGAGTGCCTTGTTTGCCTTGTGGAAGATACACTACTGAATGTAACTCCTTCGGGTAAGGCAAAATATCCTTTCTTATTTCAGTCTTAATAAAGGTATCTACAGTAAGTTTTTCCATTTACCTACAAAATTAGACATTGTTATCTATGACAGGAGTTTATAAAGGAGTGAGATACCATGGGTTGGTACACTGACACCCCCCCCCCCCCCCCCCCCGCCAGTGCAGACTTCCTGAAATGGTATCAGCTGTCTTGTTAATTTGTGGTTTTGTGGGCGTTACTTAAAAAAAATAGCCAATTGGTGGTACTGGAAAGTGTGGAATCGCAGTAGAGAGCATATTAGGTAAGAAAATGTCTAAATGTGAGGTTCAATAAAGGAAATCACCTCCATTTTGTCCTCGGGGGAAGTGGTGTAAGTGGTTTAGTCAGCAGAGCCATAAAAAATCTGGGTTGCTTCAGAGCCCATGTGAATCGAAAGAACATAGAGCAGAGGGATTTGAAAAATGCGTTTGATATTTTTACAGTAACATAGTAACACAGTAGTTTAGGTTGAAAAAAGAATTGCGACCATCAAGTTCAACCCTTTTCCCATCCCATATATTGATCCAAAAGAAGTGAAGATAGTGAAAGTACCAAGGATGGTCCTCCACAGGGATATTGAATATCCCAGACATCCTCCATATTCAGTTTGCCAAATACCATTTCTGTCGTGTTTGTTATGGTGTATTATTTCATATTTACGTTTTTAATATTGTTGTTTTGATAAGCTTTTTATGATTGAAATCTATTTAGCAATTACCCCTAATACTTGGTTCCTTACATTTTCCATTTCCCTATGGACTCACACCCAATACTGAAACTTTGTACTTTATTTTAGTGATTTGGGAAACACTAAGGTGTTTGTAGCTGCATTCCCTTCCTCTCTTTATTTTCTAGGTGCAGGGGTATCTTCCTTTTCATAATAAATTACATGCCAGTTTATCTGCTCAATGCTGACCTAAAATTATTCTCCAAGATTATGGCCAAACGCTTTGCTCCCAACCTGATTCACTCAGATCAGGTGTGCTTTATACATTGTGTGGGAGTCTAGGGCCTGTAGAACCAGAGCTATAAACCTTATACACCAAGCATGACCAGTCAATAAAGCAGCAGGGCAACGGAGAGCAACAATGTACAAGAAAACATGGAAAGGATACGCAAGTTAAAGTAAATAAATACAACTTTACTATGTGCAATATATTTACTTACATTTCAGCATACAATGGTGACCACATCATCTGAACAAGTGACAGACAAGAGAAAAGCGCTCTGATGTCACTACGCACAAGAGAAGGAACTGCCACCGGGCCAACACAGAAGTACCAACAGAGACTGTACGTTATCATTGTGTTCAGCATTGAGCAGAGAAACTGGCATGTAATTACTACAGTGCTCAACATCCCTGCCTTCCTTCAGGATAATGGAAATTGTGGCAGACAATGTGTGTGGAGGAATTTCATTATCATCCATGATAGAGTTTAAGGTGTCATCCAACAACCCCAAGTGTGGGTTTAAGGTTGCTTGGAACTTGTTATAATACCGGAGCGGCAGGCCATTAGGGCCAGGGCATTTCCCTACCTTAGAAGTTTCAATTGCCCATGCAAGCTTTCTGGGGTTGATCAGCCCTCTATGGAAAAATAATCTTGAATTTCAGTTTTGTGTCTGGTCCTCTGGTTTAGAGTCATGTTTGTGTCATGTTATAGAGTCAGGAATAAAATGCTAAAATTTCAGTTGCTATTTTTGCCTGAAATTGTGGTGTGATGCCTCGGGAGGCTTTTATTTTTGGTATGTAGGAATGTTTCCTACGTTTACGTAGTGCTGTTGCTAAGTAGTTCCCTGGCTTATCTTCATGTTCGTAGTAAATAGCTTTCAGGCAGGTAAAAATTCCTTTGGGCTCCATACTACTGAATGCAGGTTCTATATGCTGGATGCTTATTCTTCCAAGTTTGTGGTAACAGTTTGGGTGGAAGGCCCTTTTCTATTCCAGCATGACTATGTCCTAGTACATAAAGCAACACCCAAAAATATATAGTTAGATGAGTTTGGTGTGGGAGAACTTGACTGGACCAGACAGAGCCATGATCTCAAGACCATTGAACACCACCTGGAATAGAGATTGAGATATACACCTTCTCATCAAATACCAGTGCCTGACCTCACAAATGCTGTACTGGATGAATGGGCAAAGACTCCCACAGAAACACTCTTCCCATAAGAGTGGAAGCTGTAAATAAATATGATATTCTGACATATTAAAACGATGCCAATGAAACAAAATTGATTAGTCATGTTATAGTGTAATGTAGATTACTTTAATCTACATAAGAGTAATATAAACAATTTTATTTAAATTTTTTAAATATTTGTATTTAGTTTTAGTTCCTTAACTTTATTATACAGGTTGAGTATCCCTTATCCCAAAGATATCTCAATTTTTTTTTGAGATTACTTATTATCACCATACCTGAAGTCCTCCCCATAGAAATGTAAGGGGAGGACCAAAGCTATAATTTCGGCAGCCAAATTCCGGAGGAGTTCGTCTGCCAAAATGTTGGCAAGAAAATTGGGATTTGAGATCACGTTCGTGGTCTCTGAGTTGCCCGAATTAGTCAAAGAGAAAATTGGAGCTACCTGAGTCAGCTGTTGTATTTATTTCTTAGAACATAACAGTCTCTAACAGCTTCACACTGGGCTTCCCCATTAACTCTGCCGAGGTGATAATGGGCTGCAATGATAGATGGATGCTCTGATCAAAGAGGATTTATGTATATAACATTTGAACAGAACAGGAGAATAGAAATGTGAGTTAAACCCAATGTGCAGTTCAAGTTAAAACCATTTGTTTGATCCAGGAAAAGGAAGAAAGTGATAAAGAGCAAATAATAGAGGTAACAACAGTCAGAGATGAGGAAATACAAGGAAACTGGAGATAGAGCAGCTGTGGAACTAAGTCTTGGATGTGTGACCATGGTTAGAAAATCAATAGAATTCTCACATACCTTATCACTCCCATAACTCATTTATCTGCAGTCTAGTATTCTCCCCTCACTGCACACACTGTGCAGTCTGATAGAGCACACAGGAAGTGAAAGTGATGTAATTTCCTGCACACTACATCATTCTGACACAATGAGCAGTGCAAAAACTAGCAAGAGATCACCTGCACTGATGTGAAGCCATTGCAGGGGTAGGCAAATTCTCTGTACAAGGACAAAAGTGCCCGTGGCAAGATTTATGAAAGTCCATAGAACACGGACACAAGTCAACATCCACCATGAGTAATGGAGGTGCCAACTCCTGCTCTGTTGTCAAAATATGGCTGTACATTTAAGGTCATTATGAACCTCAACACCATTTTCAGGTTCCTTTCTTACAGAAATTGTATTTCCTGTAGAATGATCTCCTATTTGGTATTATTACATTTATCAGTAAGCGGTGAAGAGGTACATGGTTGCATTGGCACCCCCTGTGACCATGTTAGTTACAGCTCTGCAGGACATTCTCCTAAACTTATGTAACAGTGAATTAATATAATATATCCTACAAGATCAGTGGAATGACTCCAGGTCTGAGCAGAGCAATACATTTGTTAATAACATTTGTATTGATATGTGATGTTTATGAGAGTTGACATCTTTAAGAAAAGTAGCATCTCATGTCTTCGAAAGTCTACTGCGTCCCACCAGATATAATTTGGAAGTATAGTATCTGGAATAATTTTAACAATCTCATGGAAACCAAATACCAGTGGTGCAAAACTTCTCTCTCACCCTGAACCTCATTTGATCCTCAACTGTAAACGAGTCATATCACAAGGAAAAAAGAGAGGCTGATCATCTTCTCTTCTATACAAGGAGAATGTTCTCTTCATCTTTCAGAAAGACAGTCGTCCACTCCACTTTTAGACATAAGGACTCTTCCTATTTCCTGCTGCTTTCTTTCCCTGCACAGGCCTCCCCTAAGTCCATAAAAGCAGGGTTTATCCTGTACACCAGCTGTATAAATTCTGATATTTTTGGCCTAAAACTTGGGTTTCTTGTTCACTTGACACATATAACTCGTGTCACACTTTGCAAGTATTGTCTCTTTCTCATTTTGTTTAATTCGGTCATGAGAGTTATGGGGATTTAGATATTCCTATTTTCTTTACGGTTGAGTACTCCCAGTATTATCTCAGTTGCACAGCCATAAATTGTACTAGTCATAATAAAGAAATGTGCATTTATCAATTTAAAGAGGCATGTTAAATACATGGAGAGGTACATTTCATTAACATTTATTTAAATAGCCATAGGTACAGAGCATCGAGGAAGACACTAAGTTAGACGAACAAGAACAGACTGAAACATGAGGTATTGTATAATAGATGAATAGGTTGCATTTGATAAATGTCATGGGGGTAAGAACATATTTGGATTGAAGATAATGAAATTATAAACATAAATTCTTGATGGAAAAACAGACAGGATAATAAAATGAGATAATATTGTTGGCATCTCTATACGAAACTAATCTAAGGATTAAAAAAAAAAAAAAAAGTTGCTTCATTA
This sequence comes from Pelodytes ibericus, assembly GCA_036172795.1. Taxonomy (NCBI): domain Eukaryota; kingdom Metazoa; phylum Chordata; class Amphibia; order Anura; family Pelodytidae; genus Pelodytes; species Pelodytes ibericus. The sequence goes on along the minus strand of CM069862.1, from coordinate 48,607,317 downwards.
TGCTAACAGTCAGTATAGTCATGGTCCCTAAAGAAGGGACAGATATAACACAATGCTCTAGTTACAGACCAATATCCCTCATCAATGTGGATGCTAAATTGTGTGTCAAGGTGCTTGCAGTGCGCCATGGTCATCTTTTACCAACCTTGGTGCACAGCAACCAGGTTGGGTTCATCCCCGGGAGACCCAGGTGGCCCATACGGAAAACTCCAATGATGCTTCTCTTGCTGAACATGGAGAAAGCATTTGGTCCAAGACTTGGTCCAAGTTCTGCATACCCCTCCTAGGACAAATCTATTCTCTGAAAATGACGTTGCTACCACTAATTCTGTATCTCTTTTGCACTCTGCCACTCTTGATCAGACAGGGCAACATAGAACTGCTACAAAAAGCAATGCATACATTCATTTGGGTAGGAAAACAGGCCAGATTTGGCACACATTTGCTGTATAGGCACAGAGATCAAGGTGGCAGGGGCGTCACTAGGGTTGGTGTCAACCGGTGCGGAAACTCATGGTGTCACCCCCCTGGATTCCCTCCATACAATGACAAACAGATTACTTAGTAATGCCAGTTAGATGGCCTATTAACTATGCCACACACCGGAGCCCCATAACTATGTCACACACAGGAGCCCCATAACTTATGCAACACCAGTGCCCCATAACTTATGCAGCACCAGAGCCCCACTATTTATGCCTCACCTCTGCCCAATTAATTATGCCACACACACAGGGGCCCCATAATTATGCCACACACACACAGGTGCCCCATAATTATGCCACACAAAAGAGTCACTTAATTACGCCACACAAAAGAGTCACTTAATTACGCCACACAAAAGAGTCCCTTAATTATGCCACACATGGGGCCCAATAAATATGCCACACACAAGTGCCCCATAATTATGCACACATGGGACCGCCATTAATTATGCAACACACAGGAGCCCCACGAGGAGACAATCTTACAATTATAGATACCAGTAATATTGTGCCATTCAGATCCCAGTAGTACTGTCCCACTCAGAGCCCAGTAATATTGTGCCACTCAGAGCCCAGTAATAGTGTGCCAGTCAGATACCAGGAATATTGTGCCATTCAGAGCCCAGTAGTATTGTCCCACTCAGAGCCCAGTAATATTATGCCAGTCAGATACTAGGAATATTGTGCCATTCAGAACCCAGTAATATTGTGCCAGTCAGATGCCAGTAATATTGTGCCAGTCAGAGCCCAAAAATATTGTGCCACTCAGAGCCCAGTAATTTTGTGCCAGTCAGATACCAGGAATATAGTGCCAGTCAGAGCCCAGTAATAGTGTTTCAGTCAGAACCCAGTAATATTGTGCCAGTCAGAGCCCAGTAATATTGTGCCAGTAAGAGCCCAGGAATATTGTGACAGTCAGACACCAGTAATAAAGTGCCAGTCAGATACCAGTAATATAGTGCCAGTCAGATACCAGTAATATTGTGCCAGTCAGATACCAGTAATATTGTGCCAGTCAGAGCCCAGTAATATAGTGCCAGTTAGAACCAGGAATATTGTGCCAGTCAGAGCCCAGGAATATTGTGCCAGTCAGAGCCCAGGAATATTGTGCCAGTCAGAGCCCAGGAATATTGTGCCAGTCAGAGCCCAGGAATATTATGGCAGTCAGATACCAGGAATATAGTGCCAGTCAGAGCCCAGTAATAGTGTGCCAGTCAGAACCCAGGAATATTGTGCCAGTCAGAGCCCAGTAATATTGTGCCAGTCAGAGCCCAGTAATATTGTGCCAGTCAGAGCCCAGGAATATTGTGCCAGTCAGAACCAAGGAATATTGTGCCAGTCAGATACCAGGAATATTGTGCCTGTCAGATCCCAGTAAACGCCAGTCAGGCCCAGTAATATTATGCCAGTGAGAGCTCAGTAATATTATGCCAGTCAGATACCAGTAATATAGTGCCAGTCAGAGCCCAGTAATAGTGTGCCAATCAGAGCCCAGTAATATTATGCCAGTCAGAGCCCATTAATAGTGTGCCAGTCAGAGCCCAGGAATATTATGCCAGTCAGAGCCCAGGAATATTATGCCAGTCAGATACCAGGAATATTATGCCAGTAGGAGCCCAGGAATATTGTGCCAGTCAGAGCCCAGTAATATTGTGCCAGTCAGAGCCCAGTAATATTGTGCCAGTCAGAGCCCAGGAATATTGTGCCAGTCAGAACCCAGGAATATTGTGCCAGTCAGATACCAGGAATATTGTGCCAGTCAGAGCCCAGGAATATTGTGCCTGTCAGATCCCAGTAATATAGTGCCAGTCAGAGCCCAGTAATATTATGCCAGTGAGAGCCCAGTAATATTATGCCATTCAGATACCAGTAATATAGTGCCAGTCAGAGCCCAATAATAGTGTGCCAATCAGAGCCCAGTAATATTATGCCAGTCAGAGCACATTAATAGTGTGCCAGTCAGAGCCCAGGAATATTATGCCAGTCAGATACCAGGAATATTATGCCAGTCAGAGCCCAGGAATATTATGCCAGTCAGAGCCCAGGAATATTATGTCAGTCAGAGCCCAGGAATATTATGCCAGTCAGATACCAGGAATAGTGTGCCAGTCAGAGCTCAGGAATATTATGCCAGTCAGATACCAGGAATAGTGTGCCAGTCAGAGCTCAGTAATATAGTGCCAGCCAGAGCCCAGTAATATGCCAGCCAGAGCCCAGGAATATTATGCCAGTCAGAGCCCAGTAATATAGTGCCAGCCAGAGCCCAGTAATATAGTGCCAGCCAGAGCCCAGTAATATAGTGCCACTCAGAGCCCAGTAATATAGTGCCAGCCAGATGCCCAGTTATATAGTGCCAGCCAGATGCCCAGTAATATAGTGCCAGCCAGATGCCCAGTAATATAGTGCCAGTCAGAGCCCAGTAATAAACTGCTCGTTTTAAACCCCCCTGCTCCCCCCCCCCTTCCCCATCACTTACCGAATCGCTGCTTCTCTGTGCTCCCGGACGGACGCCTCCTCCGTGCAGTCTTTCCTCCTGCACGGAGGAGGGAAACACAGTCACCGGATGTGACGTAATGTCACATCCGGTTGCTGTGATTTTTTTTTTCTTTTTCCGGCGGCCGCGTCCAGTGGATGTGGCTGCCATAAAAAAGAAAAAAAAAGTTAAGCAGCGCGATGCGGGGGGGTGCCGGCAGCACGGGTGTCACCCCTGCTGGAGGTGTCACCCGGTGCGGTCCGCCCCCCCCCTCGGGACGGCCACTGCAAGGTGGCCTAGCTGGTTTAAACCTATACTCCTATTGAAAGACCGCACACATCTTGCATTTAATACACATGCATTCCCCCATCTTAGTGCCAGATGGATCAAACTAGAGGACTCCATAATCACTAACAAAAACGAAAAGGCAAAATTCCCATGCAATCAGCGTGCCCAATTCTCCATCAACTGCTCACATTTTGGAGACTGCCAGATAAGCTCATATCTCCTAATTCACATCTACAACCCTTACTTCCAGTCAGCACTTGGGTGATGATGCATTTAACATATTGGAATGTGCAGATTTTCACTGTGTGATACCTCCTGAACATGGCATATTGGGTTATCTGGGCAGCAGCCGGAGGGGTTGGGTGGGGTGAACATATAGGATGCTCTATATATATAGGCTGCTTCTCGGATGCATATATTATCTTGTAACATAATGATTGTATACTAATTAAGCTGGGGTGGTGGCAGGGGGAGGCCACGAGAGGGATTTACAGTACAATTGTTTCCGATTTCAATTACTATTGTCTATATAGGAACAGCTCTCTATAGGAACAAATCTAACGTAGATTCCACAGTAAGTAAACATATTGTGCTGCAACAGTTAATGCCTATCTTACACTATGGGGTGGTAGTATACGATTCCACAGCGCAGACTCATCTCGGTAAACTTGACACTCTGTACAATGCACTGTGCCGATTTGCCCTCCAGTGTGATTATAATGCTGCCAATTGTTAGATGAGGCGCACTCTCCACCTAGCTTCCTTAGCGCATAACCACTTCGCTGGAAAGCATTCCCTCTACCTGAGCAGCATGCTCACTCTTATTCCCCAAACGTCCTACAATGTCAGATCCAGCATCAGCCCCTTACTAGCTGTCCCTCAGTTCAAAAAGGAAGCAGGTCAAGGTGCATCAATGTTGATTGTCTCCCAGATTCAGCCAAATCCTCCTCTAGTCTGAAGTACGAAGGCTATAGGACACCAAAAAGCACATCTTCACAAGAGCCCCTCTAGTTCTGAAAAAACAGCAATCCAAATGGGAGAAACGAAAATGTCAGACGTACAAAAAACACACAATGTATCATATAGTTTGCAGAACAAAGACTACAATATAGGCCAGGATAGGCTCAGGTGTGCACGGTTACCCACAGAATAGCAATGTGCTGGATAATAAGGACAAATGATCAGTATGCTCCAGAACAGTTGAGAACAGCAGCCGCTTGTAGAATTATTGAAGAGATATGCGTTTTCAGAAACCTCCGCAAACACCCAATATTAAAATCAGCATATAAATGGTATACAAATACAAAAAACACATGAAGGTTTGTGAATAAGTGTGTGATGCCACTAACATATGGAGGCTTATGGAAGAACAGGCTTACAAAAGCCAAATAATATCCTAGGTTGATATAGAGCGCATTCACAAGATAGCCCATGGGAAGGTAGTTGTGACGGAACCCCCAGGTACCACGGCTGGGTACCTCCATCACTCTATGCTCCTAGGGAGCCTCAGCTCTCACAAGGTCACAGAACAGTGATTTTAGCCCCGGGATCTCCTGATCTCTCATCATGATTACACACTCTGTGGACATGAGTAAAAGGGGGGCAACCAGCGCATATAACTTGTAAAGTAAGTGCAAACTTACCCACTGTACCCACCTCCCCAAAAACAGAAACCCTTTTCAAAGCCAGGGCCCATAATCTATAGGGAGGCCATACGTTCTCTCCAAGAACCCCAGTGATGGAGGGTTCCGTCACAGTAGTTTAGGATAACAAACCAGGACATATGTAAAAAACTAGAGAGAAAAAAAATACCAGAGCAGGAGCTTGAAAGATGGTCACAGCATCAGCAAAAAACATTGTATTGTGGAACCAGAACAACTGAGCAGTGGCAGGTCATCCTAGACCAAAATCTGGTTAGAATACATGTAATACTATTGGCACAAGATTAAATAACATTGGATCATACTCCACCACGTTATGTCCCATTATTAATTTAATTTATCTTTGTTGTAAAGATCGGTTTCAATTATAGAAGCACACATCATTGTGCTGAATCTCTGTACACTCTGTCGTTTCCAAAATAATAGAACATTATAAATCAAAAAGTGAAACTAATTTGGGACCTTCAATCGATCAGTTATTAACTTAGCCAAAATCTACATCCCAATGCAATCAAACAAATGTAATTGTGTTATATTTAAAATGACATTTCCTCAGTGTTTGTAAACTGAAAGCTTCTTAACATGTAGGCTGAATAGATTATAATGTAACAGTGAAGGATTACAGATCCCAGCCTGGTGTCATACTAATCCCTTACACATACTATGATTTGTTACTGACATGGCTGGAATTCAGAAGAGTCCTGGCTATATGACATATGGCAGCCATTTAAGGAAGTTATCAGCCTGTTGCGATCTGATGTAAATTATAAAAGACAAATAAATAGAAATGAACAGATCTTGCAGTGCTTAGTTTGTAAATTGTCTTTTTTTTATTATTAAATCAGTATAAAAAGTGAATTGATCATATATTACAAATGCACATCATTTCCAATTATTGCATGTTGAAGAGAGTTGATGTCTTACACAGTTACAGCAAGAAGCTGCAGACTTGGCTGTATGTTTGATGGCTGTTTTTACATGTAACACATACTTATGGGGATCTGATTGGATCTGGTGTATTTTTTGCAGCAATAATAGTGTTTTATAAGGCTAAAACAAGCACTAACAACTGTACTTCATTACAAACATTTTAAAATGTTAATTTTTGCAACACATGCAATTTACAAATTCTGACATTTGACAACTTACACATGATAAAAAAATGTATATAAAAATATAATAATAATAACAACATACAGGAAGTTTGATCTCTAACCCGAATGTGTATAAATCAATAAGAGCCAAACATGCTGGTTAACTATATGGCTTAAAAAGGCTTTGTAATACATTGTGTTGGACTCTCTTTGAACACAAAGTGCTAATTGCTTTTTGGAAAGAGGCATGCAAATAATAAGAGTTGTTTATTCTTTTAAAGGTCCCCTAGAGATGTTATTTATTGTGGAATAACATACTGATAGACTATACCTTCCCCTTATTCTGTTGCTGATCATCTTATTGTTCAAAGTATAAATAATTAAATCAGTTCATGAAAGATAGGGCCAGTCTATGATTTCAGAAGTGTACATCATTTAACGAGATGGGACAGCCTCGCTAGTTCACTCTCCAGCACTAGTTGCCAATTAGAAACAGACAAATTAATTTATTGTGATGTATTTCACTTGCTGGACCATTCACACCTCCCAATATAAAAAGATAATGCGCGTCAGTAATTTGCCTGCATGTAAAATAAAACCAGAGGTAGGAGATAATACTATTATTTCATAAATTCTTTACCCAGTTTTAAGATGGTAGAAATAGGTTGACACTAATACACAATTTGTAATAGGAAGATCACAATACATTGTTAGATAAAAGGACTTTATAGGTTTTGCAAAAGAAAAAATAATGGTTATTTTAGGAAGATTATAGTTAAAGATTATGAAAAAGAAAGATTTCTTAGAAAAATGATTTCGCCTGTGAAAGCTGGTTCTTTCATGGAGGTAATGTGAAGGAAGATTGTATCTAGTACCATCTCAATAGAATGTGTTTTACCCACTTAAGTGGAATCAAATCTGCATTACAAGGGTGAATTGTTAGAACAGAGATATAATTTGCAGGAAATCCTAAATATTTTATCTGGGTGCTGGGGTGTTTTTTTTTTTTTTTAAATAGATACATGTTAATAACCTGAATTTTCCCAATTCATAATTTATTACAGAGAAGTGTAATTCCCAGAGGAGAAAATGACAATCATTGAAATATATTGCTTTAACTATGAGAAAGATGCAGTATATGTTAGCAGCACAAAAGAGATGCTCCCTAAGCAAACACTGCTCTGCATGCTTTGAATAGCACAAAATATATGAGAAAATGCCATTTCTAGTAATGATAAATTAGACATCTGTGTTTCACTTTACCATTTCGTTTTAGCTCCTTTCTCTAGTGTCATCCAATAGCTATAAAAATATGATTTTTATTATACATTTTTGATATTTTGGGATTGGTGTCCTGTAGTCTAAAAACACAGGAAAACTACTTAGATAAAAGGACAGCACAGAAAACAGGAAATTCATTGTAAGGATACATGTCTACACCTGATTGCATTTTATGTGAAATGGCTCATATGGTCATGTGTACATTTAATACAAAACACAAAGTGTAGACTGCTGCGCCTGTATGTAAACGGGTATGCAGCACTCGGGCACCGCTAGTGTCTCACTTCTAGCAAAATAAATACAATACAAAGAAAAACGTGACCAGTGCGCTTCAACCAACACTACACACACTTATATTTACCCTTAGAACAAGTATGTATCTTGCAGTGTTGTACAAAGGGAATATGAAAAATAAAAGAATAAAACACACAATAGTGTAATATATCAAAGAAAAAGTGAAATAAAGTGAATGAATTGTGCCAAGTGGCCACTCACATTCGTCTGAGCAACTACTTGCTCAGGGATATCAGCATAAGGGAGCCCAGGGAAAGGGTTAATGATGTTCCGTCACTTCATCCATGAAGACTCCACAAAACACATGAGGAAGAAGGAAGGCAAGGATATTAATGAACACTGTTTAATATGTAATACAAATAAAACATAGAATTCTTACAGTTAAAATCTGAAGAGTCCTCAATTTCATTAAAAGCAGTAAAAATGGTAAAAATCCTTGAAAAAGAGTCCAGTGTTGCACATCCCTTGTTGTGCTATAGGAAACAAGGGATGTGCAACACTGGACTCTTTTTCAAGGATTTTTACCATTTTTACTGCTTTTAATGAAATTGAGGACTCTTCAGATTTTAACTGTAAGAATTCTATGTTTTATTTGTATTACATATTAAACAGTGTTCATTAATATCCTTGCCTTCCTTCTTCCTCATGTGTTTTGTGGAGTCTTCATGGATGAAGTGACGGAACATCATTAACCCTTTCCCTGGGCTCCCTTATGCTGATATCCCTGAGCAAGTAGTTGCTCAGACGAATGTGAGTGGCCACTTGGCACAATTCATTCACTTTATTTCACTTTTTCTTTGATATATTACACTATTGTGTGTTTTATTCTTTTATTTTTCATATTCCCTTTGTACAACACTGCAAGATACATACTTGTTCTAAGGGTAAATATAAGTGTGTGTAGTGTTGGTTGAAGCGCACTGGTCACGTTTTTCTTTGTCATGTGTACATTTGTAAGGGGGGTTAAAAAAAAAAGTTGACAAAGCAGAGAAGAAGCAACTAACTAATTTTATGGGGGTTAAAGGAGAATGTTCTCACCAATGCCATGACCAAGCTAATGAGTCTAGGAGCTGACTGTTATATCTGAGTGTTATAAGTTGCCATATTGGCCCTCTTGCGATATTAAACTAATTGAAGCAAATCAACGTCAGGATGTAAAAGCGTTTTAAACGCTAATCACCTAGAATTAAGAAAAAAAACTAATGATCCTATATTTAAGAAAATGTAAGGAAAACCTGTACTGGGACTTAAATAGGATAAGAGAAGTAACATGGCAATGCATCCGTGTAATGCTCAGCTTGTTCCATCCTCTGTGCCTACTGTATTCTTCACACTAAGCCAAAGTGCACCACTTTCAGAGAGTTACTTCCTCCTGTATCCTGAAAAACACACATTCATGTTATTACAGAATTTAAATTATTTGCAATTTTCAACTACATCTGCAAAACATGTGTATGGTGTCTATCTCCCTGTAAGACTGCCCCACATCCCCTGCCATAGCACCACCTTGCACACCTGCCACCCACATTGCACAACAAGGATATGCTCCATCACTCAAATTGCACATCCATGACATGCCCCATCACTCAAATGGCACACCCATGACCTGCCCCATCACCCAAATTGCACATCCATGACATGCCCCATCACATACGACATAGCCCATTGCCCACCCATGACATGCCCCATCACCCATATTGCATGCCCATGACTTACCCCAGCACACAGGATATGCCCAGCATCCACATTGCACACCCAGGACATGCACCATCACCCACGTCTTAACCCAGCCAGCAACCACAGCTATCTGGTGTGTAGTGGTAGGCAGCTGGGTGTCTGTGTGCTAGCCAGACATTTTCCAATATTGCCTCTCACACTCCATGCGTGGTCTGAAATCTGACTTCCAATAGGTCACGTGACCCCCGATGATCTGACTTCATGCAGGAGCGTGAGAGGCAGCATGGTAGGAGGATGTCTGTGCACCTAGCAGCGCACAGACATCATGCTGCCTGCTCGCTGGCAGAGAGGCAGGTGAGGGGAGATCTTCTGATCTCCCCAGCCAGCGCCTCTGCTGGAAATATTTTTTTTTTTTTTTTAAGGAGTGCCCAAGCAGATTCCCTAGGACTGCCGACCCTGTGACAGGTGTATTGGCTGTCACTCCCTGATGGCGGCCCTGTATAAAAGATGAGCAGGAAAAGAAGAAGAGATGTATTTTCATGCATTCTGTGACACATTCAGCAGATTCGAACAGGTCTTCTAGAATAGCAAGATAGTTCAACATCTAAGTAATGTAATAGCCATATAAAGGCCTACTCAATAAAGTGCGAATTATAGGGAAGTGAGACTGTAATTTCAATCTTTAGGCCAAAGTAGCTGTGTTAGAAAAATTCTCCAATGCAGCTTAAATTCCTGTCTCACTTCCCTGCAATTCTCTCTTTATTGAGTAGACCCTATATCTGAGCATGGCAATGAAGCACAGCAATAAAAGGAGATATTATTACGGAATTATTATCAGAGTCCTCTGGCGAATGGCTGATGAAGAATTTTCAGACAACATTATTAATTACCTCTTCCTCACGAACACTTTTAGAATGTCCTATAAGAAAAACATAGAAGAAACAGGTGTTACATTTTAATCTTGACAACTTATGAGGAGCTAAATCTTTCCTCATCAAATGTTTACATTTTTATTTTCCAGGATTCAAGACTATCCACTCCATGATCTGACTGAGGCTTTATTTAATGCAAGGAATGTATTACATGTTGCTGAAAGAGTAGAATTATATTTAGGCTTTGGAGAACCTGTAAACAAATGTTAGATATAATGTATAGCACACTGAGATGTTTCTGTATTTATTTAATAGTTGCTTTTGTTGCCCGGTACCAGAAGCCAAGCGTGTAAGGAGCCCACCTAAGATCATTACAGTATTTGGACCGGCTGTTCAGTTTTTAAATGTCTAAAAAAAATAATCTGTACTTTCTATAATATTTCTTTAGGCACAGTGGGAATTCTGCGTCATTTCATCTACAATGCCAGTTAACTCAATTTTAGTAATACACAGATTCTATTTTGAAACAGGTTGTAGACTTTTGGAACAAATGTTTATAAACTATTTCATTTTTAAAAAAAGTTGAATAAATTAAAATGATTATTGTGCAAAGGAAAATATCTGTTCCCTGTTTTGTTACTTAGTAGACCATCCATCAAAACTGCAAAAATTTAATTTAACAATAATGACCTTATCTTCTGGTATGTATATACCAATTTCCATAATAACCATGCTTCAGACTATTCTTCTCCTACCATAAAGTTCTGTGCGATGGAGTGTAAAATCTCAGTAAATCACAACTGCATTTTGTTTGGCCTCCTGTTGCCAACAATAAGTGATGGAGATAACAAGTGGTAGACGATATATTCTCTTAATAAATTATTTTTTTAATAAATAGCTGCAGCTTCAGGTATGGAAGTTGGGGTTTACTCTATTATAATTTGTGTCTGGATCATCCCATACTTGGTACTGTCTAATACATCTGCCAAGATACAGAGGAGAAAGTACAGCAAAGGAAGGTGGTGCAGTATGCTAGAAATCTGGGCCATTTGCATGTATTCCCTGCACGGTATGATATGGAATAATCTGCCATATGTTATCCGCAAGTATTACGCTCCAGTAATTCAACACTTCAAAATATAGAAATGCAAAATTTACAGTCCTGCTGCCCAAATATATACTATATAGTTTGCCCAAAATCCATAAATATTTATGTGACACAGTCACTACAAGTTAATATTTCTTACATTTGAGGAAGGATGAAAAATCAACCTGATCATTTGCTAAATAAATAAACTAAGGGGCAACTTGAAATAGTACATAAAAAATTTGGTTTTCCATTTATTAATTTTTAATGTGAACACTACACCAAAAACTCAAATTTAATTCACTTCATAATTGTTCCTTAACTACTTCAAACAAGAATTTAGCTGCTGACTATTATTTTCAAAAATAAGCAATTTTTCATTGAGAGCTAAATTAATATTATAAGATGACAATTTTGTGAAGTCCGAGTGTGTGTGGTTAAGTCCTTATTTAAGGACTAATAAGTCCCATTATTTAAAAATAGATTATTCTTTTTATGATATACTTTGGTTGCTTATTTTTAAATAAAAACACTGTTTTCAATTATTTTATATATTGTAATTCTATAGTTCATTTTCTATGTGAAAGATAGGCATTTGATATATAATTATCTAAATAGGATTGAGGATAGCCCTCATTCTTTATTTATTTTCTGTATGTATATAAAAAGAAAACATACAACAAAAACATTCAAGCCACACCACATACAACTTGTAGAAAAAAGTAGTATATCCATATATAAATAATTGAAGCGCATAACTGTACAATGTAAAGTGCTATATGTGATATACATAAGCTTATATCAAGTTTACCTTCAGAGGGATTTGGGATAAAGTCAAAGAAGTTGGCAAGAATTGGGAATAAGGCAGGGTGAGGAGTCAAATATGATGGGCAGTTTCAAAACCACAGGGAAAAAGTAATTACTTTGAATCAGTATCCAGGGATGCTATATTTTGTCTTATCTCTTGATCTTTATAATAAAAATATCTTTCTACATCGTGCCAAAAGAATATTAACACAGAGATATGTATTGCACCTGTTAGACACTGGATGTTTGTGGGGTTAGGTTGTAATCTACGCAGAAGAGATCAGCAAACAGTTGCGCTATGAATTTTTAAAGATCAAATAGCATGGGACAATCCCAGCGTATATGTGTTTGAGTGCCAGTATGTTCACGACAACAGCAGCAAAGATTCGTCAAACTAGATTGAAATTAAGACAGGCGAGATGGGACTAGGTACCACCTATGCACCAATTTGTAATATTGTTTAAGTAAATTAATACAATGCACGGCCTTTCTAGTAAGGCACCAAGCATTGAACCAAGTATGAAGAGGAATAGTATAACCAATATCCTCTTCCCATCATACAACAGCCCTAGATTTACTTAAGGAATTGTTTTATCAAGAGCTTTACAAATTGTGAAAGACAAAATACAGAGATGGAAGGAGCGCAGGTGTGTGTGTGTATATATATATATATATATATATATATATATATATATATATATACAAAATCCAAAGATCAGCGCATTCACCTTAAAGCAGGTAGGAGAAAAACTCTTAAAGCTATAGGTTACAATAAAGCTACTTAAAAACACCTGTCTTACTAAGATAACAAAATTGGAGATTTAGTCACATATATGGCCATATTATGCTAAGCCCACCACTTCGTCAAAGTACTCCAATATTGGTGGGTCCTAACACTAAATACTGTTGCTTATGGGGCTTAATCTCTTTATATGTATTACTTACCACGGACCAAAAGGCCTTCCTATTGTATAATAGAGAGACACTCCTGCAATTTATAGGTCTGGACACCACTTAATGGAGCACCTGTGATGGGGAGGGGTGCTAAACCAGAGGCCTGGCAATAGCCTACACTATACAAACAAATCCAAAAGGGAATGCACTCACCTAAACTAGCATATATTATACGGGGTGCTGCTGAGACCAAATATTTATACAAAATCCAAAGATCAGCGCACATAAAGCTACTTAAAAACACCTGTCTTACTAAGATAAATTAGAGATTTAGTCACATATATGGCCATATTATGCTAAGCCCACCACTACGTCAAAGTACTCCAATATTGGTGGGTCCTAACAGAGTGTCTCTGTATTATACAATAGGAAGGCCTTTTGGTCCCGGGTAAGTAATACATATAAAGAGATTAAGCCCCATAAGCAACAGTATTTAGTGTTAGGACCCACCAATATTGGAGTACTTTGACGTAGTAGTGGGCTTAGCATAATATGGCCATATATGTGACTAAATGTCCAATTTTGTTATCTTAGTAAGACAGGTGTTTTTAAGTAGCTTTATGTGCGCTGATCTTTGGATTTTGTATAAATATTTGGTCTCAGCAGCACCCCGTATAATATATGCTAGTTTAGGTGAGTGCATTCCCTTTTGGATTTGTATATATATATATATATATATATATATATATATATATATATATATTTTTTTTTTTTTTTTTGGGAAGAAGGACAATTTAGTGGAAAAAACTATTTATAAAACAATACTTAGATTAGATGGACTCAAGTTGGCTTTGATTGAAGGTAAAAAACAGAGCAGTGTACTGCTATCTTAACAGGTAAAAATGGAGATCCCCAGATGTTTTTTTTCCACAGGGAACTGTGGACACTGTGGATCTTCTTATTAGATTATTACTGCGTCTCAGTATGTATATACCATGCCATATACGTGGAGAAAAACGCCACAATAGTGAAGTACAATACAAGCTGTTTAATACAGAAAAGGCTTACTTTAAAAATGGTGAGTACGATCAAGTAACTCACAAATGCGCTGTATGAGATATAGCCGACTCTCTAAGATAACAAAAAAAGGCTTGATGGCGACTCGGATAGCCGAAGGCGCCGAACGAAACAGGGAAATAGATTCGTCTTGAATCCCCTTGACTCTGTGTTATCAGCTGTTCAACCAATTTGATATACGGAAGTCACGGAAAAGGGGGGGTGTCAGACGCCTTTCGCCAGGTGTGGCTTCTTCATGTGCAATCTTCTTCAATGTTTTAAATATATATATATATAAACACCTGTGCTCCTTCCATCTCTGTATTTTGTCTTTTACCTTAATGGAAATAGAGGTAATTTTCCACCTGGAAGTGAGCTGCAAATAGTACATATATTAATTGGGTAATTTCAGTAGCGCCTACCACTGTAACAGATTTTTACTTTACAAATCGTGGCAATTATCTTTGAGGTAAGTTATATAAAACGTCTAATATATCTGGGTATAACACTGGGTCCAATAGAAAATAAATGTTTTATCCAGAAAGTTAAAAAGCTCATAAGAAGAGAGATTAGATTTTCTTTGTAGTTCAGAAAAAATAAGAAACAAATCATTATTAGCAAAGAAATCTGAAATTATACGTAGTCGTTGCAAATGTGAGGTATTCAAATGTACAATATCGAAAGACAGACAGAACTGCAGTAGGACTGGACCTCGTAAGGTCATTTGTTTAATAAGACATCCCATGTTTCTTCCTACATTTATAACATCTCATCAGATCTCCCATCATCTGATTATAGATACTGAGATTTCCAAAGAGAGAGATCCAACCAGAGAAAAGGTATATGACTGACTCCCAGGTATCTAAATCTCTCCAGATTATACCATCTTAGATTGTTGTTCCTTTTTAAGTCCCATGCAAAAAAGTAAAAGAGCATACATGCTTTGTGAACTTTAAATACGTCTGGATACCCCAAACCATCTATATGGTTCTCTCCTCACAACTGCACCGGAAATGATCAGTTTCTTCGCTCCCAAAACATAATGTGGCGGTAGAAACTGGGTTAGGAATGGCTCTAAAGAGATGTTTGGGGGCAAGATATGCCTTGACTATGTTTGACTATGGACACGAAATGGTACATGATACACGTGGCATGATGGCGGGAAGGTACGTATAACGTAACAGCTGTTGACGCTGAACAATAACCGGTTAAGTGATGCCTACTTAAAGCGGTGTTATACCACAACAGCTGTTATGGCAGGGTATAAAATTACGTATCATAATGTATGTATATATATATATATATATATATATATATACATGGCCATTCCCTAACTTTAATTGGGGTTACTAAGTGGCGTGTGTGATGTGTAGTTTATATAACGATTTGTTAATTGATGTGTCAATTGGACCGTTTATGCTTTCATTTTGTATTAAAAATGCCAATGATTACATTTTAACTATATAGTCTATGAATATTATTGTAAAATATATATATATATATATATATATATATATATATATATATATATATATATATATATATATATTTAGCTCAATAAAGAAACATAGAACCATTTGGCCAATCTATTCTTATATTTCTAATTATTATGATCTACTCACATCTTATTTAGTTCTTGGCCAAGGGTTCAGGTTACCCTTACGTTATCTGATACCAGTGGAGGGTTGGCAACCTTTGGCCTGGGGGGCAAAAAGCAATTTAGTGGCCCATGGTGAAACTTAATCAGCCCACCCGTTAGACAAGCATGACAGATATGTTGACAGATAACATACAAAGACTGATACAGACAAGACAAATTGAGAGAAACATAGAAAGTGCTATGCACTATGGTATCTAGAAGTAAAAAGTGGTGCAGCCCCATGCCCCCTTTGCTAGTCTTCCTGTGTCTGGTACGGATTTAAAATCCCTGCAGAATGAAAAACATAAATTAGATAAAAAGAACACATGCAATTTATATATTATATATAAATATTTGCAACATAACCTTTATACATGGGTCTCCACATGATTACATGATTTTTTCCAGGGGAAAGGTCATGTCACTAAGGGGTTAATAGGACAATTATACAACCATGGTAGGAGTAGTAACTAACAGGCCAGCATATACCTGAGCATCATGGGATGTTTACAATAGCTGGGGTGGTACAGATTAGCCATTATTACCCCAGTCTACAATTCCTATGCTATTCAGCCAGTAATGGGCTGGCTGTATATCATGGGAGCTGCGGTCAACAACAAGAAAAGTTAGTGTGTAGTGTAGTAAAGGACACCACAATCCCAGTCTACAACTACAAATCCTATAAAGTTAAGCTAGCAATATGGCGGGTTGAACATTGTAGATTCAGTAAACAAACTGAAGGGGTTAAAAAAACCAATGGTCTTCTTTCCAGTTATCAGCTCTTCCACAGGCAAAGGAAACATGAAGTAAGAAAAGGGTGTGGACAGAAACCAGCCAATCCCAAGATAAAGGAAGTCAGAGTGACTGGGAGAGAGACCAATAGGAAGAAAGGTGGGATCTAAGGGAAGCTGGCCAATAGGGTGAAAGACAGACAGCTAGTGGTCAATGGGGTTGAATGAAACTAATGGTAGTTGGAAGAAGCTAAGGGAACTTGGAAAATACTATAATAATTAGTTGTGAGTGAGGGAAATAATAAAATGAATATTGTCTGAGACGGTTTCTGACAATTTGTGCAGAAATTCTTTGGTTATGCAAACCGATTGTTGCAGCAGCTGTCCGGGTGGCTGGTCTCAGACAATCTTGGAGGTGAAGATGCTGGATGTGGATGTCCTGGGCTTGTGTGGTTACACATGGTCTGAGGTTGTGAGGCTGGGGGGATGTACTGCCAAATTCTCTGAAACACCTTTGGACATGGCTTATGGTAAAGAAATGAACATTCAATTCATGGGCAACAGCTCTGGTGGACATTCCTGCAGTCAGCATGTCAACTGAACGCTCCCTCAAAATGCCACATCTGTGGCATTGTGCTGTTTGATAAAACTGCACATTTTAGAGTGGCCTTTTCTTGTGGCCAGCCTAAGGCACAGCTTTGCAATAATCATGCTGTCTAATCAGCATCTTGATATGCCACACCTGTGAGATGGATGGATTATCTTGGCAAAGGAGAAGTGCTCACTAGCACAGATTTAGACAGATTTGTGAACAATATTTGAAAGACTATTTCAAATATTGAAACAGGCGAAGTGGGCGCCACACGGCCGTCAGCAGATTCCTTTCAGCATATGATAATGTTTTCCAAGTTGAAGCCATTTAATAGGCGAAAAAGCAGATATGTTTTTCCTATTAAATGCAATTATTATATTCTACTAACTGGATACTTTGGTTATGTTCTTTTGAGCTTGTATCACAGAAGAACATCAGCTGGAGCTGACGGATGTTTTGTATATATACCTAAATATCTCCTGCCCAAAAAAGGTGTTGTGGGTGTATCAAGATTTTTTTCCTGTCATATTTGGAAATATCTCCTCACTAATCATTCACCTAATTCTATATGTTCCACAGTTTGCTTTAAGCGCACTATTTGCTATTCTGTTTTATACTGTATTTTTTTGGTGTGATTTAGGGACACACTGCCTAAGTGCTGCCAAAAGCTAGGAGTACAGCGCTGGGAACACTTTTGTTTTGTCTATTTCAAATATTGTTCACAAATCTGTGTTAGTGAGCACTTTAGTGCACATAGAAAAAGTCTTAGATCTTTGAGTTCAGCTCATGAAAAATGGGGGCAAAAACAAAAGTGTTGCGTTTATAATTTTGTTCAATTTAGTTAACCTAACCTAAGAAGCCTACTGCTTCTCCCTCCTTTGCAAGTATGCCTTGTATGTCTTATGTCTTGCAAGATAGAGTAAGTGGAGTCATCTTCTCCTTTCACTTATACACTTTATGGACAAACATATTGGGACAATCCTCTTAATTATTGAATTCAGGTGTTTCAATTAGGCCACTTGCCACAAGTGTATAAAATGAAGCACATTGAAAAAAATGGGTCATTCTGAAGAGCTCAGGGAATTCAAAGTACATGTTAAGAAAGTGGTGTGTTTTAGACACGGACTAACTTCACATGCTGTACAGAGATGATAAAATAACACTATAGCAGTATAGCATAATGCATTAAACCAGATTGCTAAATAAAAAATAAATAACAAGCTTTTGTTTTAACACAAGCGAAAAAAGTGCTATTCTTTTAAGCATGTATATGATTATATATCATCGGGATAGCATTTTTCCCATTAACCCTCCTTGTCCAAACACAATTTCTCCATTAAAGACCAAAAATTGCTTTATACATTGCTGACAGGACTAGGTACTATTGATGAATCAAAAGAAAAAAATATAAATGTAAATGTTGAAAATGCCAAAATATAAAGAGCTTTTGTTGATAGGACTGTCTTAAAAATAAAAGGTTCTGAACACACAGACCAGGATGTGGAAGCTCCACAAGTTACCTGTGAACAACACACCCTTCTTATTTCTGGCTTAAAGTGGGAACAAGTCAATACATTATGTTTGCCCAGACGAGCATAACAGCTTATGAGGACGCGCATTTGGAGAAGCTTCCTTCTGAGTGAAAACTAATTTTGCTTTGTTGCCTTTAAAGGGTGTATGCAGTGTATGCAGTATAAACAGACACAACAAGACTATAGTCCTTAAGAGGACAGTATCATCATACATAACAACATAGCAAAACATTTATCTACCTGTCTGCGTATTATTATATCCTAGATTTAGCATGCTATGTAGCAAAGTGTAGGACTCTAGTAATGACTAGAGGTTCATTTATTAGGTATTATTGGAGTGTATTTTTTATTACATACGCTCTGTCAAAATATTTCCTCTTATACCTCTTATAAGTGTAGCAGAAATGGCTTACATACAAAACATTAATGAATCATTCGTGGAGATATCTTGTTAAAAACATTTCATGTACAAAGATCATTTTCTTTAGCTACATTAAAGCTACATTTCAAAAATATCTTTAAATAATTACAACAGAAAGGTTTAAGTACAAAAATATCTGAATTGCTAACAAATACTAATACATTTATCATCTACCAAACCTAGTTTCATGAAAATGTGTTTAACTGAATGTGTTCAACTGTTTAACCACAGTTCTATTATAGGTTATATAATATTATAAAGTTAAATATAGATCTTGGCGACACAGGACATATATATATATATATATATATATATAACCTGACTCTACTGCAGTTAGCGACATAGGACGTATACATACCATCTGTATTAAAGCAAGCAGTGGATGCGATGAATGATCACATCCATGGCTCAAATGTGGTTTCTATAATGCCTCAATGTCGAGGCATTAAGCAACACCAAAATTTGGACGCTCTACAAAAGTTTTTGCGGGCATCATATTGGACAGCAGCATGCCCCTCAATATGGTGTTGCGCTGTAGTTGGCAAGAGCGATGGAAGTAATCAGAGTTCACTTCCGTCACCCTGTCGCTAGAAGGTCCAAACTAGCCCTAGAGCTAAATTAAACTAAAACTAGGGTTAGTTATAAGGTTAGGGTAAAAAAAAAAAAAAAAAAACACAACTTGCGGTTATTGCCTTATAACAGAAAAACATGTAAAACACTGGTATTTCCAAACTCAGGACAAATATTTGAAAATATTTTGATGAGAGTCTTTTTTACCGTTTATATAAAAGATGTCGTTCTATCTGCATATTGGGGAGTTCTTCTGACTGCTTTCTAATAATCTACATTCCTCTAAAATATAATATGTGGACACAAACATGAGCCATCTAGACATTTCATGTGCACTGAAATATTTTGCTGCACAGAACAAAGTTCTTCAGCATAAGAACAGAGTTCTAAACATCTGAAAGCACAGTTTTATAGAAAATTATATTTATTTTGCCTTTACTGCAATTGAGGCTAAGTTTGGTGATAAATATAGTTATATAATGCCAGAAAATGTAACATTTGCACAATGTTTTGTTCCAATTTTCTAAGTGCTTCTGTATAAAGTTAAAGAGGGATAAATAAACCTGCTCTTTTTTACAGCTAACATTTAAATGTTTACAAAAACAGACCAAGTTTATAACTGATGATTAATCTCTTATTCATAACCTTTTCAAAAAAGAAGTGCAAAATACAGCACATTGTCTAGATCAAAATGAGCAATCTATAGTGTTTTAGACTGGCTTAGCATGAAGTCATATTTCATTGCAGAGATCTCATGCACAAATGACAGTAAGTTTAATATATACACACTGTGATATTCAGACAGTTACAAATGTACCTCTGTCATACAGAGATATCTCTTTTTCAAACATGGTTCATGACAGATAAAGCTCACATTGTGCGTTGGTTACATAAGCTACCTCCTCCACATTCATTGCTCTCTGCATGTCTCCCCTGCCCCCTCTGGTAATAAATTACATCACTCAAAGCATTTAACATCCACTTTTCGATTCATACCCTGATTCCAACGTAGTGTTTTATCCAGAGATTCAGCATAGGCTTCAATTCCAATCTCATTCTCTATGTGAACTAATTGTCTGCGGAAAGAAGAAAAAAAACCTAGTAAAGAGTCAAATCATCAGGAATGAGTCATTTTATTTGTTTATAACATCAAGTGATGCGTTTGCTTTAGTCATTCAAGGTTTCGTCAAGCTGCTGTTTGTCTGACAGTATTCAATTTGTTGAATGAACTGTGGCCATCATGGCACCAGATAAATGAATGTCTGCCTCTGTCAAACCATTTATACTTTTGTGTCAGACCCTGGGGTAGAGAAATGCGAAAATCAGTCAATGTTTCTACATTTTGAGGCAAAAGTAACCGTCCATGACGCAGAGTGAAGACAAGGCCTTGTTCCGTCTGTACTCTTTCTGCCACCAAATTGTCTCTCAGGCAGATTTTTTGGTTGTTTCAATTAAGGAGGGAAAAAACCCCAACAAATATTAGATAAATGATACACTACCAGTATAAGGGTATAATAAAACATATAATTGTTATACAATAACAGTCAAAGGTTATTTTAATATCGGAGCTTAAATTATATTCTAGGCCGGGTTGGACCCATAATCCTTTGGAGCCAGGTACACTTTTCCATATAAAAGAACACAAAGCTTACAAAAAATTCTGTCACCAAAAGTATAATTTTACGATCCACAGTTACCTGGCTCCTGTGATTTGTTGAGTTCATGCTTATAAATGCAATAAATCAAATGTAAGTTTTTCTGTGTGAGAAAGGCTAGACACTGAGGACACAACATAGTGTGTATGAAAATCTGATGAGCTACATGTAACAATTATTATAGCTGCTTTGCACATGACGTAGCGGAGTCAACTTCCACGGCTAAGAACATGCTGAATGATTTTACCATTATTCTGTTGAAGAACTCACTGTACCTCAATAAAAATCATAATGGTGTTACACTCTATCATTAGAAACTGCTTCTTGCCATGATGTCTACACCAGACTTTTTCAACTCTAGTCTCTAATAGACTGAATGTTTATTATTCCAATGCCTGAGCACATGTGAACTAATGAATGGATAAGTGTTTTATATAAATACACACGTGAGCCGTACTTTTTCCTAAATCAGGTACCTGATGATTTTAAATCCTGCCTTCATGTCCACAAGAACCAAGTGATATATCTGAAAGGTCCTTCTAAAGTTTGAAGAGCAATAGCTCTGGCAACATATAAATTACATAGAGATGTGCACACTTTTCCCCTATAACCCGGATTTTTTCAGAATGAATAATCTAAACATGGCCTTGAAAATGAAGCACTAAAACTCCAGTTTACAAAATGACATGTAATGGTGTGGATCCATTTGACAGTGAGTTGAAGCTGAACTTATAGTTTGTCTAATAGCCTCTAAGTCAGAGTATTTAGATATAAGATGTGGTTGTGCACTACACTACTTTAATATGAACAGCTCACTGGAAATCCATTTGTGGAATAAGTGCATCTAACAACATGTGCAGTATTATTTAAATTCAACTAATATTTTTAATCAAACATGTACTTCCTGCGTTTTTTCCTTTGGCGCAGTGGGCATGGGCTATCATAAAGCAGTTCAAATAGCTGTTTCCGCACATAATTGGGCCCTAATCTGTTCAACTCCAAAAATCCTAGTTTCAACGTTTTTAATAATTTTATCAGCAACTCTCTAGCTGTGATTACTATTATGAAGGTGGCAACCTTGGAAATGCTTCATATTTTGAAACCCTCTATACAGAAAGATACAGTTTGCCAGCCGCCAATCAGAACCGGAAATTTGCTTGATGAAGCTGAATGCTTCCAGCATGACATTTTTTACATCCTTTACAAGTTGTGATACAGTTCCAGTATGGACACAGAAAAAGGCATATTTATAATTTTCTAATGTCTTTTTTATTGAGGTTTTTATCAACATCAAAGAGGCAGTATGTACGTAAAACAACTGCATAAAAATAGGGCATTAAAAAAAGATGCAACATCAAATACAGTGGCTGGTGTATGAGGAGCAAATGGAGCAAGTTTAGATTAAGGAAGGAGAACAAGAAGCACTAGTTGAGGGAAAGTAAGTAGGGGAGCCAATGAAAAGAGAAGGAACAGAAAATGGATCAGAGAAAAGGAAAGACATGGGGAGAAAACCCAGGTGGGATAGACCACCAGCTATACAAGGGCATTGCAAAAAGTGGGCGAACAGGTCGATAAATGTTTCAAGTCCCAAGTCTGTCCTAGGACAGATTGGAGTGTGGCCCATTAGACAGATAAAGGAGGTCCGATATAAGTGTGAACATATTAAACAGGGAACTTGCGGTGAACCCAAATGGCAGCCCGGTATACATTAAGTAGGTAATTTCTCAGACAGAGTTCAGAGATTGTCAGGGTCAAAGCAGACAAGGAAAACATACAACTTAAAAAACATTAGCTAATGAACCAATATCTCAAGCAAAAGTTCACAGATACACAGAAATAAATGTAGAAGAAAGACCAATAATCAAAACTGGTGCATTTCGTATGTAGGACACCAGGTTGACCGTATCTAGGCAGTTAAAAAGAATTTCTCGTCTTGTTACCCAAGTTCCACATAGGTAAAATGACTTTGCTTGAATGCGTGTCCAAAATTACACAATAGGGCAGACGGGAAAGATGGTGGCAAAAAACGGCAGGGTGCAAAAGTAACTGTACAATCAGGCCTAGTGGAGGAATGATTTGAAGGGACTACATTATATCTAGTGATTGGTGAGGATGGTTTCTGAAACTGAGCAGTGAAATGGACCTGGGTATTATGTCGGTTTAGATTCCGGCAGATATTAGCGAGGTCAAAGCGTGTAACATTGGGAGGTCCATTCGGTACCAAAATGTGTTGTTCCTAATTTTTTTTTTTAGCAGCAGAGCACAGGGCGTATTACAAGTATAGGTGATGTCCTCCCCTCTTAAAGTTGATGTTTTGGGCTTAAGAGCTGTACAAGCTTGAAGGGTATTTTGTTACAGGTCTGGGTACAAGGAAATCCCACTGTGTAGGATTTTGATAAGAGCCGAAGTGCGGTAGGTGGTAAGTAAAGCTTCTCAGTAAGTGAGGTAGTGCAGACAGCATAAGACATCCTGGGCAGGAAGTCTGGTGAGCCCCTTTGCTTTGTTTAGTCTGAGGATTCTGTTAACATCTGTGGAAGTGTGCAAAATAGAGTCAAAAACCGCAATTGTCGTTATACATACCAAACGGCTATTGTGCTTTTTTTAAAAGTAAAACTCCCAAAACTTTGCAGTGCGGGAGTTTTTATACATACATATTTTGATAAATTCTGAACCTTACTTGTGGGCTATTTAATATTTTGAAGGGTCTCTACGCTGAGCCGTTTAAATAGTTTTCTAGCATGTATAATAATGAACAGCAATTAATAATGAACAGCATAACCCCGTGTCAAATTTGTGTTAATTGAAATTGAAAAAATCCCTATACTCCCCTAGTGCACTGCAGCAATGCTCATAGTACTCCTCAGGTACTTTTCATTTCCGGATATGAGCCAGTAAAACGGGTAGGGGACAATGTTCTGCTGTGTTTTTTTACTTTTCATATTTAGTTGTATGGTTTTACACTATGTATATGTATTATATCTCTCCATATGAATATGTGCCGCCTTTGAGATTAAAGATCAGTTAAAATCGTGGCTCTTTTCTCCAATTTAATCCCAATTTGTTTTATGAGTATTTTACCTAGTAACATATTTTGACAGATGTATTAATCAACAATAAAAGAGTCAAAACCATTGTTACCCAAAGGTTTGTGTTTCATAGATATACAGTTATACTAAAAATGGAGCAAATAAAAAAATATCTGTACATTGTGTTTGTAAAATTGAAAACAAATACATAGATTAAAGGACAACTGTCAAGCACAAAACAAGACTCTTACTACCGTATATATTCTATAGTTTTTTCAGGAAAGCAATACGATATAAACTCTGCAGTTATTCTACCTTTTGTCAGCATTTGCTGCTCATGCAAGAGGTGCCATCTTATCTCTACTTGGGTTGGTTTTCCTGACCTAAGCTTCTTGCGCTCACATCTCCACCCTCCCCTCTTCAGGGTCCTGCTGCCGCCACCTTCTTCTCCTCGCATGAACCCAACTGTGACTGTTGTAAGCAGTGCTGTATTTACCGCGAGGCATCCTAGGCGGATGCCTAGGGCGGCAAATTTTGAGGGACGGCAGCGCCCCCCCAGCACTGAAAAACATAAAAAAAAAAAACGCGGCCCTTTAAAAAAAAAAAAAAAAAAAGACCGTGCTTGCAGGCAGAGACGGAGGTGAGAGGGGATCGGAAGATCCCCCCTCACCATCGCTCTGCCTGCCAGGCTGCACGGGGAGCCGAACAGGCAGCACAGAGAAACCTCCATGCTGCCTGTTCGGCTCCCCGTGCAGTGTGACACGGAAGTGCCGACAGTCACGTGACGGGCGCGCTGACGTCATACGCGCGCCCGGTCACGTGACCTGTCGGCACAATCACCGGGAAGCTGAACAGGCAGCATGGAGGGACCATGCTGCCTGCCACCAGGGAAAGGTAAGTGCTGATGGGAGACTGTGTGTGTGTGTGTGTGTGTGTGTGTGACTGAGTGTGATGGGAGTCAGAGTGTGTGTGATGGGAGACAGTGTGTGTGACTGAGTATGATGGGAGTCAGAGTGTGTGTGATGGGAGACAGTGTGTGTGACTGAGTATGATGGGAGTCAGAGTGTGTGTGATGGGAGACAGTGTGTGTGACTGAGTATGATGGGAGTCAGAGTGTGTGTGATGGGAGACAGTGTGTGTGACTGAGTGTGATGGGAGTCAGAGTGTGTGTGATGGGAGACAGTGTGTGTGACTGAGTGTGATGGGAGTCGGAGTGTGTGTGATGGGAGTAGGAGTGTGTGACTGAGTGTTATGGGACTAGGAGTGTGTGACTGAGTGTGATGGGAGTGTGTGACTGAGTGTGATGGCAGTGTGTGTGTGATGGGAGTATGAGCTTGATGTGAGTCTGAATGATGGGGCATGTCTTAGGTGTGTAACGTGGGTGTGCAGCTTGGGTAGGGGGGTGCCCGGATTTTGTCTGCCTAGGGCAGCACAAAATCAAGATACACCACTGGTTGTAAGGATACAAGCTGTGCAATCTCGCAGGATGAGGAGGCGGGATCCGAGGAGGGGAAGGTGTGTGCTAGATGGCAGTGCTAGTATGTGCAGCAAAAGCTGCCAAAAGGTAAAATAGCTACATAATTTATATTTGTATTGTTTTTCCGAAAAAAGTATAGTGTATGTAGTAAGGTTTAATGTTCAAGATTTACACCAATCTTGTTCTGTGCTGTGGTGTGTCCTGTTTATGACCTCACCTTGTAGCTTGATATGCAAAATTACACATTACTCACTGAATGCAGTTCATTTGAAAACCAAACCACAGATGATGAGACATCACAGACCCATTTAAGACTGTTTTCTCTTAATTTATGCAATTGCTTGCGATTCTGCTAACACTAAGGGTAGATTATTTTGATAATAGTGTCTAAATTCATTACATTACCATTTATTTATATAGCGCCAACAATTTACGTAGCGCTAGGTACAGAGCATAGCAGGGAACTACATACTAAGTTAGACAAACTAGAACAGACTGGTACGTGAGGTAGAGAGCCCTGCTCGCAAGCTTACAATCTAGAGGGAATGGAGTACATGAAACACATAAGGGATTAAAGAAGTCAGAGGGAAAGTAGTTGTAGTAACAGTTATGTGGATGGATGTCAGTAGGTGAGTTTGGCCAAAGAGTATTTGTGTGTGTTCAAGCTGGATCAGTTGTAAGCTACCTGATCTTAACAGTGATTGAGGACAGCGAGGGCAGGTGGGAATAGCTAGAGGTAAACCAATCGGTATGCTAGTTGGATGGGTACAGGGCAGGCCCTACAATGGGGCAGAGTGGGGCAACTGCCCTAGGCGGCATTTTTGCAAAGGCGGCACATTGCCGCCTCAAAAGACGCTATTTCGGCCACTCACCGGCCGAATCGCTGAAACACCGCCTCCCCGACGCTGCCCATACATGCGGACAGCAGCCGGCAGCCGCATCAGAAAAGGTAAGTAAAAAACAAAACAAAAAAAAACCTCCTTCACACCGGATATGACGTTACGTCATACCCAGTAGCTGAGCTTCCCTCCGCAGGAGGGAAGACTGCACGGAGGAGACCAGCATCGTCTGCACGGAGCATCCAGGAGGTAAGTACTGGGAAAGGGGGGAGGAGGGTGGTGTAAAATGAGCAAAATCCTGGCATATTAAATGGCTAAATCTGGCATATTGAGTGACAAAATCCTAGCATATTTAATGGCTAAATCTGGCATATTGGTGACAAAATCCTAGCATATTAAATGGCTAAATCTGGCATATTAAATGGCAAAATCTGGCATATTGAGCGGTTAAATCCTGGCATATTGAGTGGCTAAATCTGGCATATTAAATGTCTAAATCTTGGCATATTAAGTGGCTAAATCCTAGCATATTAAATGGCAAAATCTGGCATATTAAATGGCTAAATCTGGCATATTGAGTGACAAAATCCTAGCATATTAAATGGCTAAATCAAGCATATTAAATGGGTAAATCTGGCATATTGAGGGGTTAAATCCTGGCATATTAAATGGTTAAATCCTAGCATATTAAATTACTAAATCTGGCATATTAAATGGCAAAATCTGGCATATTGAGTGGCTAAATCTGGCATATTAAATGGCAAAATCTGGCATATTGAGTGGCTAAATCTGGCATATTAAATGGCAAAATCTGGCATATTGAGTGGCTAAATCTGGCATATTGAGTGGCTAAATCTGGCATATTGAGTGGCTAAATCTGGCATATTGAGTGGCTAAATCTGGCATATTGAGTGGCTAAATCTGGCATATTGAGTGAGAAAAATCGTAGCATATTAAATTACTAAATCTGGCATATTGAGGGGTTAAATCCTGGCATATTAAATGGTTAAATCCTAGCATATTAAATTACTAAATCTGGCATATTAAATGGCTAAATCTGGCATATTGAGTGACAAAATCCTAGTATATTTATTGTTGTCTGTCCATTACAAACTGTTTTTCTATTTAATAAAACTATTTAAAATATTTTATATAAAGCTATGTGAACAAACTCATACTGGAGGATGTCTATAGTTTTTGTCTGTCCGTTACAAACTGTTTTGCTATTTAAATAAAATTATTTAACACATTTAAAATGTTTTTTTTTTTTGGGGGGGGGGGGGGGGGGGGGGGCAGTATTTAATTCTTCTCCCAGGCAGTACAATGTCTTGGGCCGGCCCTGGATGGGTAGTAAGCTTTATTAAAGAGATTAGTTTTGAGGGACTTTTTAAAGTTTGAAAAGGAAGGAGAGAGCTGGATGCTCTGGGGAAGGGAGTTCCAGAGAGAGGGGGCAGCTCGGGCAAAATCTACATTGACAGTAGTAATGTTTAGGTGAAGGTGTCCCTTTAAGGTTAAGGGCCAAATATTCCCTTTGCCCAAAGGCATATTTACCATCTTCGTATTTTTTTTTGTTTAAATCAGTGTAAGTCGCACAATTACATACAACATATTTTCAAAACTATATTTTGTTAAATATCAACCAGTTCCTGTTTGGCACTATCAGGGCATAGCATTTGTGACTACATCAGAAAAATAAATAAGAACGGTACAATTTACAAAGGAAAGAGTTGAGAAATGTGTTGAGTAGGCTTCAACATGATTAATAATCACACACTTATGTTGTAAAACTGGAAAGAAGTGCCTGGGAATAAGGACAGATTGGACAATGAAGGAAATGAGACACTGAACACATGTTTCTAGGTTTCAAAAACTGGTGAAAGTGCCCAAGAGGAAAGATTAACTTTTGAATACCAACCACGTGGCATAAGGTTTCTGACACCCAAAACATTAATTAAACATCAATTTAATTCAGGGTAAAATAATGAGTCACCTATGATAAAATAGTGTAAATACACTAGCAATTACATACATGTAAAAGCATGCATGCTAAGGGATACAAGAATGTTTTTTTTTATCAGAGAGATTGTATTGTGAAGAGTCATAATTATTTGTACCGAGTGTACCTAAAGCACAACTTAACTGGCAATACATAGTGTATAAATAAACATTACTTATGAGCTTGAAATATTTTACAGCACATAAGTCTAAATTATGCAGTCAGACTTAAAACAACACATAGCAGTGTTTTACAAGTCAAATGCCTAAATCTAATGAGCCATGACCACACAGTGATAATGCTCACTGCTCATTAGAAAGCGCTGGAATACTGACACACTTCTTAAAGGGCAACTGTAGCAAAAATGAGCAAATGTTTTCTTGAAATAATGCATCCAGTGTAGATTGTTTGCATAGAAATGCTTTAAAAGGACAATCCCACCAAAAAAATGAAAAGGTTTAATTTTTTATGATTTCAGATATGTCTTATGTATTTGTTATGCGAGTTTATTTAATAAAATATTTTACTTAACAAGTATGACTGGGCGCCTCCATTTTGTGATATATAATGTTTTTGGGTGCCACCCTCCCAGTGACTTTACAGCACTAGTATCTCACTTTGGGGCTGGGGACACAGAATACAGTCTATAAATCTGAATTCTGACCATAGACTTGCATTCAATGGTTCAATGGGTGGGTACTGTAAATATCACATCACAATGGGGGAGTTATGATCCTGTTTGATCAGGTCAATCTCCTTTCGCTTCCAGAAAGATGTACTTTTTGTGTTGGAAGGCAGGGAAAAAAGGTGTACACAGCCACCTGGTCCTGCTCACTAGTGAAAATCAGGAGCCAGTAAGGGAGCAGGGGTGTATTTTATGACATCATTATGCCGGCTCTGCCCACAGTTGAGACTTGCTGGGAGATTTTGGAGAATGTTATATCATGAGTAACATTCACAAAATGGATGCAGGAGATAGACATTTAATTTTATTTTACGTTTATATGCAATTAACACTGGATTATGTCTCATATATGTGTTTGTTTTAAATGCACGCATCTAATGTGTTAGCGTCCCTTTAATGAAAGAAAATAAATACCGTATTTGCTTGATTATAAGACGACCCTGATTATAAGACGACCCCCCAAACTTTGGATATATTAAACTTGTATATATTCACATGTAAATTGCTTTATTTAATAAAAAATTATATAAAAAAATGCATTTCTTGTTTTTATTTCCTTTTATGTGCCAATGCTGCCTCTCTCTTTCCCTTCCCCCCATCTTTGTCTCTCTCCCCCTCGCCTCTGTCTTCCCCCCCCCTTGTTTCTCTCTGTCCCCCCTCCCCCTGTCTCTCTTCCCCCCTCCCCTTGTTGCTCTGTCCCCCCTCCCCCTCCCCTTGTTGCTCTGTCTCTTCCCCCCTCCCTCCCCTTGTCGCTCTGTCCCGCCCCCTCCCTCCCCCTGTCTCTCTGCCCCCCCTCCCCCTGTCTCTCTGCCCCCCCCTCCCCTGTCTCTCTGCCCCCCCCCTCCCCCTGTCTGTCAATTTGAGGTCAGATTATAAGACGACCTCGATTATAAGGGGGGGGGGGGTTAGTTTCTCCTCCCTCTCTATCTCCCCATCCTATCCCCTCTTCTCCAGTCTTCTCCCATCTACCAACAAATTGTAGGTCCGCATAGATCTTGGCATCTACTGCCATCCAAGAAAATATGCCAGGGTTCGCATCTATTATAATGTTCAATGCCTCTGCCTTGGCTATTATTGATAACTGATTCCATGTTTCGCATATCTTCGACTATAGATATCCATTCTTTATACAATGGGGGTATATTTGGTTTCCAGTATCTCGGTATTGCAAGTTTTGCTGCATTAATTAATGTTATGGTAAGAGATTTTTTTATATTTACTAACTGAGTGTCTGGTATTAGTAATGTGAGAGATCAGGATCATCCACTATTTTGATTGATTCTATAATATTGTCCCAGAATTGTCTTATATTCGGACAGTCCCAAAAAATATGCATAAATGTTCCAACTTGCGTTGAACATCTGCTGTTTTTTTTATTTAATATGCACTTTATATATATGTTCATATAAATGTGAAACTTATATACTTGTCCAACTATATATGATTATATCTAAATGTGTAACTTTGTATTGTACTTGTTCAACAAAATCTGATAATAAAGAGGAATCTTATAGGAATATATATTTTCCAGGTGAAATACTTGATAAACAATCACAATCATCAATCAGTCAATGAAAATTGGAGATAACTTAGGAATCAAGATACTGGTAAAATAAAAAAAAATCATAATGCAACGTAAAATAGTGAGAAAAAAACTTTTATAGCACAGAAGGTAAAATTAATGATTAAAAAAAAAAAATCGTACAGAATTTAGGATTTTACATATTAACAATTTAATCACACTTCTAAGAATAATAAAAAATAAAACAGTACTCCAATCATGTGCTTCAGCATTTTAATACTTGGTGACTGAACTGGTCACACTTTGTATTAGACTAATCTGCCACTATAATTTTAGTCTAATCTCCAGTATAATTTCAGACTAATCTTTTCGTATAATAGATTTCGTTCCATGGGTGATTGAACAGGGTATTTCTTTTAATCTTTTTTTTTTTTTCCTTCAAAGAATAAAATCTTTTCACATTAAATAAATAAATACAATATATAGAATGAAAGGGTTTATTACCCTGTTCATTTTGTGTATTTAGCTGAATGAATTCAAAATGCCCACCAGGGGATGCCCTAGTGGGTGGACTCAACACTGCTAAATTCCTGAGCTAAATCGTCTTTACAATGTGCTGTTGAACAGGGAATCTAAAGGAACTGCAGAAAAAGATCAGATCTTTCCCATGTCTTTTGTTTGTATTGTGTCTATACAGTCAGAGATAGGGAGGCAGCTGTGAATCCATAAAGCAACCTACAGCAACTGTGTTCTTCATCAGCTTCCTGTGAGTCATTAAACCCACGGCAATGCCAGTGCCTCTTCATCCTCAGCTTTATTGGCTCAGCAAAAGAAGCTAATGAATGGAACTTCATTGGAGGCCAGATTAAGCTGGCTACCAAATGGAGAACGATTGCTTCACACACACCGTGGTTTGGTAGCTTGAGCCGCTTTTTATGTTACAAGTTATTGAGATGAAAACTTTAAACTGCTTTTTTGGCTGCCTGATAAAACCTGATTAGATTTATAGTCAAATTAAATGGGTAATTCAAGCAGTATTTCTAGAAAGGGTGTTGTATTATGTAAAGTAAAGAACAATACATTTCCTTTAACACATCCAGTCTCTTGTAAATGTAAAATGTAATTGTTATTGCTGATACTGCAGCAACAAGCCCAGGAATGGCCTTCAGACTGTGTGACTGCACAGAGTATACCACCCCAGAGGTTGCCTCCTCTATGGTTCTGTGCAAAGCACTGGCTGGAGAGATCTCCACTCACCAGCCTTCTGCGAGGGCAGGTAGGCAGCCTCTTGGGTTCCCTGCACATATGATGAAGTCAGAGCGTCAGGAATCACGTGAGCTCCCGATGCTCAGACTCCACTAACTCACTGGGAGTCCAGATACACTGAGGAGACCTACGAGACCACTATGGATGCAATTTGGGCAAGTGCTCATGTGTGTAATCTGGATGCCGGGACAACTCCTTATGTGTGCAATCTGGGTGCTGGGAAAAATCCTGTGGATGCAATTTGGGTGCTGGGGCAAGTCCTGTGTGCACAATATAATTGCCGGGGCAAGTCCTGTGTGCACAATCTAGGTGCTGGGGCAAGTTTTGTGGGTGCAATCTGGGTGTTGGGGCAAGTCCTGTATGTGCCATCTTGGTGCTGGGGCAAGTCCTGTGTGCACAATCTGGGTACTGGGGCAAATCCTGTGTACGCAATCTGGGTTCTGGGGCAAGCCTTGAGGGTGCAATCTTGGTGTTGGGGAATCTACTGCGGGTTCAAGCAGAGTGCAATTTAGGTACTCTAGCAAGATCTGTGGGTGCAATCTAGGTGCTTTACCAAGACCATTGAGAAGCTGGGTGCTCTGGAAAGACCAGTGGGTGTGGGTGTAGTCTGGGTTCTTGGTAAGTCCGGTTTGTGATATGGTGCTCTGGCACGACTTATGGGTGCAAGCTAAGTGTTCTGACATGTCCTGTGGGTGCTTTAGCAACATCTGTGCAAGTTGGGTGCTGTGGCAAGTCCCATGGATGTAATGTGGGAGCTGCAAGGTGGTGCTGAGGCACGTTATGCAAGGCTCAATCACGTGCCGTGGCAAGTGGGGATAATAATGAAAGGAGGACAGGATAAATAGAGTGAACGGGACAGAGGACTAAAATAGAAACAAGGGATGCATTTAAAAAAATAATGTTTTATTATTTGAAAACCATATCATCTCATATTACTGGAAGTGGAGAGACAACACAGGGGTGGGCCAGAGGCGTGCAAAACGATTAATGGTAAATCAAAAATGGTTTGATACTCTGTAAAACACTTTATTAATTAAATATACCACAGTCTCTGGCACTCAAAGTGTTAAAGGCTATGTGTTGAGTGTTCCACATAATTCTGTTTTAGATACCAAATTCTTGCACACTGATGCCACATGTTCTTTTTGTGTGCCAAGTTAATATACACTAAAAGACATTGAGATGAGTAAACAAGGTCAGTCTGGGTTGGGCCAAGTTAGATTAACGTAAAATAATTGTCAAGCTTCCCTGTCAGCAAAGACAGTTTGTTTTGGCTCAACACACTCTACACTATACATCAGACGTTGATACAGACTATAAGCCAAACACTTTGTTTGTCCTCTGGGTTTCAAATAAAGGAAAAGCAATGCATATTTGTTTGAAGACCAAAATGATCTATTTTAACAGTCATTTTTTGGTAAATAATGAGCAGGTTTCTAATAGCAACTTGAAAGCAGAATACTTTAGCACTTGGCAGTGACCCTAACAGAAGAGTATATTCTAAATCTGTGAGACAATATTAATACAGAATTGATTTGTACTATGTGAACGTTTTAAAAACAGGTTTAGCTTTTTTATTTGCGTTCTACAAATCATACATAGATGTGCATAATTGGAGTGCTGCCACCCAAATGCTGTAGGGTTAACTGAATAAAGACGCAGGTCCCTCCCAAAACGTATGCAAGAATACCCTCATTAGTAATCTGTGATTGATTGCAGCAAACAAACAATTAGCAATCTTAATTAAAAGTGGCACAGATTTGATTCAATTATCCCAAGTTAACCATTTTGTTGCCAGATGTGTCTCTGGAAATCACCACACTAATAACCAAATTAAACAAATAAATCATGGAAACAAAGTAATCTGAGCGACAATGAATTAGTGATACAGAAACAATCTTGTAATTATTCTACTCTTGAACTTTATCTTCGCAAAATCACACATCAGACTGATAAAACTGACATAATTAAACTAAGCTTCATTTTGTTTGCATGTTTGCTTCAGGCTTCCAACTTGCCAAGGGATTTATTCCTGATGTATAAAATAAATCTATAAATTTGAAATAACAATCTGTACTTTCTTCTTATTTATCTGGAATTTTTAGCTTATAATTGAAATAAAATGGGGTATGATCGATTTGAAGATAAAAGGCCCTCAAAAGCGTCCTATTGCATGCTATGTATATACACTACATGGACAAAAGTATTGGGACACCTGCCCATTACACCAACAGGGAGTTGTATGACATCCCATTCTAAATACATACACATTAATATGTAGTTGGCCCCCTTTGCAGCTGTAACAGATTCCATTATTCTTTCCACAGGATTTTCTGTGGGAATTTTTGCCCCTTAATCCAGTACAGAATTAGTGAAGTCAGGCACTGATGTTGGACGAGAAGGTCTGCCTCGTAATCTCCATCCCAGTTCAGACCAAAGGTGTTCAATGGGTTCTTCAACCCCAAACTCATCCATCGCAGTTAACCATGTGTTTATGGATCTTGCTTTGTGCACTGGGGCACAGTGCATTGCTACATGGAGGCTTGTTTTTCACTACTCGATCCAACACTTGGCATTGTACTTGGTGATGTGAGGCTTGCATGCAGCTGTTCGGCCATGGAAACCCCTTCTTGGAAGCTCCCACAGCACAGTTTTTGTGCTGATACTTACCGTATTTGCTCGATTATAAGACGACCCTGATTATAAGACGACCCCCCCAAACTTTGGATATTCTTTTAGGAAAAAAACTAAAAGCCTGAATATAAGACTACCCTATGGGAAAAAGTTAAACTTGTATATATTCACATGTACATTGCTTTTTTAATAAACAATTATATCAAAAAAATGCATTTGTTTGTATTTCCTTTTATGTGCCAATTCTGCCTCTCTTTCCCTTGCCCCCAGCTTTGTCTCTCTCCCCCTCCCTTTGATTCCCCCCTCTCCTCTGTCTCTTCCCCCCCCTTGTTTCTCTCTGCCCCTCCTCCCTCTGTCTCTTCCCCCCCTTGTAGCTCTCTTCCCCCCTCCCTTCCCTTGTTGCTCTGTCTCCCCCCTCTCCCTCTCTGCCCCCTCCCTCCCCTGTCTCTTTTTCTGCCCCTGTCTCTGCCCCCCTCCCTCCCCCTGTCTCTGCCCCCCTCCCTCCCCTGTCTCTGTTTCTGCCCCTGTCTCTGCCCCCCTCCCTCCCCCTGTCTCTTCCCCCCTCCCCCTGTCTCTCTGCCCCCCCCCCCCGTCTCTCTGCCCCCTCCCTCCCCCTCACCTTGAAGTCGATCCCTGGTGGCTAGTGGGGGCAGCCGGGGGATGTCTGCACGATACGTGCAGACATCCTCCATGCTGCCCGACACGGCACTCTATTATGACGGACAGCTGGCCCGTCATAATAGTCTGCCGTGTCGGGCAGCATGGAGGATGTCTGCACGTATTGTGCAGACATCCCCCAGCTGCCCGATTTACCCTGGTGGCTAGTGGGGCAGCAGAGGATGTCTGCGCGATGAGCGCAGACCTCCCCTGCTGCCGCCCGGCACGATCGCCGGAACTTCTGTGACGATAGCGGAAGTACCCGGCTTCTTCACAGAAGCCCCGGCGGTCGTGCCGCGCGGGAAAGCAGGGGAGTCTGCGCTCATCACGCAGACTTCCCCTGCTGTCAGAGAGGGGGATCCAGGTCCCCTGCAGCTCTGCTGGGGACCTGGATCCATGTCTTATAATCTGACCTCAATTTGAGGTCAGATTATAAGAAGACCTCGATTATAAGACGAGGGGTAGTTTTCAGAAAAAAAATTCTGAAAAAAACCTCGTCTTATAATCGAGCAAATACGGTATGTCAGTGAAGTTTGAAACTCTTCAGCTATGACATCAACAAAGCTTCAGCAAAGCGCCTCTGCACTCTGTGACTCCAATTTGTAACGTTACGTGGTCTTCCACGTAAAGCTGAGTTGCTGCTGTTCTTAAACGATTCCACTTTCCCATAATACCGCTTTCAACTGACTGTGGAATATCTAACAGGAAGGAAATTTCATGAACGGACTTATTGCAAAGGAGGCATCCTATCATAGTACTACGCTTGAATATACTATCCAAAATAGCAGCCATGGAGGAATGTATACAGGAGAGCCTTAGGAAATGGTTTATTAGATTAGAGATCCACTTCTCCTGCTGGAGCAGGGATTTGCTTTGTAACCAAGGAGGAGGGAGATCTAAGATTCAGATCGTGCTTTGAAAATGCTTAGAAAAGTTTCATCTGGGTTCACAGTATGCACCATGTGGGGTAATTTTAAAGAGGGACTAAACCCAAAATTGCATTTTATATATATTTATATATATTTATATATATGAAAGGACATTTCTCCCTGGTTTATATTATTTGTGAATATTACTTCGGGAAGTACCATACAAACGATACCCCATAATGTTTGCCTATAAAACAAAGACTTGGTAGACATCATTGTTTGCTCCTAGTAGTGTGTCTGTGTGTCAACCATGAAAGTGTGGAGGTAGGAAGTATTTGATTCTAGGAAAGTGTATAAGAACGTTTAGAAAGAATGAGTTGTGTAGTGAATAAATATGTGAATAATAATGCTAATGTGAACAATTAGAAAGAATGACAATGAAGTATGAGGCAGACCGTGAGAAGAGAGGGAAGCCAGAACGTTCCAGGATCTGCACAAAATGTCGGTGCTGGAGTTAAAGAGGGAGCACAAAACACAGTGACGATAGGATTGCTACCCAGCCGGTACAAAATTGGCTTGTGTCCAATGTTAAGTCTATGGAGTTAATATCAAGGCAGGCATTTTTTGGGAAGAAAAGGTGGCAACCCTATTTGAAGATTAATATGTAGGCTGTTTGTTCCAGTGCATCGGACCAGGAAAAAAGGCAAGTATTAGGTGAACACTTTAATGTGGCATTTTTTAAGGGTTAATCCATCCAACAGTGGATACTGCAGTATGTGTATAATCAGTCAATAATATTTGGTAGGAAACAATTACTACTGCTAGAACATCTATGCGCACTTGGCAAGAGAAGGGTTAAAAGACACTGGTATAGGAGACAAATATCACACAATAGTTGAACAATATTGAATGTAGACAACACAATAAACTGCTTGATTTAAAAACGCTTTAAAAAACAAGTGTAAGCTTGTATTTCTAGCCCTTAATGTCTGTGTCCCCCACCTTTTAATGTACAATCTTGTCATCTATTCAATTATCCCATGTACAGTATTATTTCACAACACTGTATGCTTGGTCATAGCAATCATGTATGAGGCAAGATACGGAGCTGTCATTACTATGTCATAGCTGTGCTGTTTGATGTTTCTTACATTTTTAAACGTTACACCTCAGTCAGCACCAGCTCTTGTTAAAGATAATTGCACGATTCATTTAAAACATGGCAACCATCATTTCTATCAGAAGTATACACATAAAACCATTCAGCAGGGCACTGCTCCCTGTTCCAATTTACAGATTCTGCATTCGCTTAGATTTTCCAAATAGTATTAGGCCTATTCCCAAAATATCAGCTAAAATCAAATGGAATATAGACATTAATCAACTGAAAGAAATCTATCAAGGAAAATGTTTTTTTTGGCCTCAATACATTACAATATGGTATTTTAGTCCAGTTTTACAATAACATGAAGTGCCATATGTTTTAACTATTTTTATTACGACTAGTTTTCTATATGTCCTGTGATACTGTCAGTAGGGTCCACTGAATGATAATTCTATTCAACATTTTTTGTGATTGTCAGAGACTTAAGAGATTCAAAATTGAGAGACATAAGTGCATTGCTTGATCATAGTTGCCAACAGTCCAAGATGTTCCCGCCGAAAGTACTGTGCATAGACACTATTGCACTTAAACTGGGTATCAAAATGCAAATAAAAGAGCGCCAGACACGCAATACTTGTACCGAGAAGTTTGGGGATCAATCTCGTGGGGGTCAATGTCACGTGATGAAAATTAACATTAGGCATCCCAGGACCCTACACCAGAAAATTGGCAACTATGCATAGATATTTCTTTCATAAATTGACAATGGTGGGCATGAACGCTTATAATGGAGGCCAAGTGGCGGGGAATGTAAGACAGGCACTTGGCATGATGGAAGCTATAATACAGGCGTAGGTTAGTCCAGGATGTCAATACTGCCATACACACTGCTAAACAAATGTAATGTTTCTGCAGCACAATGATGAGGTCAAACAAAGCTTTCTGATTTCTACAGTGGCTTGACAGCGAATGGTCAAGAACTGCCAGATTCAAATGGGTGACTTAAGGACAAGTGTTATTTTGGGATTACTTTGTGTTTAACAATGATTTCTCTTTTTCATTTAGTGTACAAACTATATATTTTTTTAAAACTTAGAATTCAGAATTTAATAAACATTTTTTTTTAAACTAGCCACACTTCATTTCTATTCATGATGTGCCATGTCGTGAACAAAAAGTTAAGGTCAGGTTCAAATCACAAGTTACCCACTGTAAGAACCACACTGAAATTTTCAACTCTGACAAAAGTGCTTCATAGAGCGGCAATTGTAATTACCCAAGATCTATGCAGGGCTAGTTTATATCTGACAACAGTCAAGGGATGGTAATATCTGGAAATGTGACAGTGGCCAAGTGACCTTATATTGCCTTGCAGGAAGGCAACAGTTCGGAGGAGACAGGGGAAGGTTGATGTAATGAATAACCTGCAGCTGTAAATTAATGTAGTCCAGAAAAAAAACACCAGAACCACCCTGCTGAATAGGCAGAGATGAACATCTCTCCCTAGCCTTGAGGAGGTTTGGCCCTGAGACCCTACATGTAATTGGTTAAATCTAGAACCTCTGGGACAAACTGGCAAGTTCACTTTTATGTTGATGCCAACTCTCAGACATGGGTGTGACAAACCCAAAAGCCCATTGATCTCAGAAATATTACTCACAATCCAAACTTTTAAGAAGATTTTTATATAAAAGTTTATGTAATTACATCATCCACAGCCCCTAAAACTAATTGGTTGGCTTTGTAATTTTTGTACCTTCAATATCTCTGGTGGGTGGAAAGCAAGACTCGATTTGGACAACAAATATAGCCAAGGAATATGTCTCTTGTCATTTGATTACAAGGACAGGTTATAACAACACATGATGGCTCACCAGCCCTATGAGCATTTGTCTTCTGCTAGGGAGGTAGACAATGATGACTATAACACACATCCTCTACAACTTTATACTAAATTGGCTATCATTTAAGCCAGTTCACACTCCCACTCCATTCTATAACAAATTGGCACGTGGTACTAATCTGCCCCCTGAAACATAATACTTTTACTTGGCTAAAAAGACAGTAGATTCTCAAGTGCAGTTGCCACTATCCCTCCACAATACCAAGCGACTAGCACGACCAATCCTGGAAGAATGCGTTTGTGAGTGGACACCAGAGAGAAATAATGATGTAACCATGCTGGGGACGTATAGGGAAATATAAGCTCCTTGGTTGATTAATGACACACAGAGGGAGTACTTAAACTGTTAAAACTCTGAATGTAACCCCACAATGCATATTTTATATGTTCTTTGGTTGATCAGTAGAGCCAGAGGTCATTTACTTTGCGATGATTAGTGATGGAACATATGTATGTGTATACATACATACACTGTATATATATTGTTTTTTGTAACTAGCAATATACGGTACATGTAAAATATAATCCACATCACAGAGATTGACAATATAAACACCCTTTATTTAGTGTATACTTGCTGTCCATGACATAACTTAATTCAATGTCATTAAAATGTAAAGAAAAATCCTTCTAAAGCTTAGGATAAAAGTAAAAGTCTGTAGGCTTCACTCTAATTATGAGCTGGGACACGATCACCATCTGACCACATCTCCCTAACGCATTCAGCATTAGGATTTGCAATGATGTCATGACTGATAATCTTGAAGTCTGAATGATATCAACCAATATGTAAATACAATTAAAAGTAAGAACAAATGGCTGTAAAAAAAGAAGTGCAAACACGAAGCATTCACATTCTTTCTTACTTGTTTTATTTAGTATTATGTGTTTTTACTAATTCCTATTATCACTTTTACTCCCACTTTGTATCAATTTATGTTATGTTCCCTCCCATTTTCCCCCTCCCTCCTCACTTTGTTTTGTGTAGCGCATAAATAGGGCCCTCAGGGTGACTCTGGTCATGCATTTCCCTGAGGAAGCAGGCAGAGCACCCGAGAAACGCGTAGGACTTGCAGGTGCTATTCTTGGGTAGCTGTGTAACGGAGCACCGTCACTTCCGGTATCCAACATCCGGTTTCCACGACACGTTACTTCCAGGTGTATACGTTCCACACTGGTTTCGATCTTCACTGTGCCTGCAGAGCGCTACATCCACCTACAAGTCACAGCTCTACCATCGAGTGTCCAGGATAACACACTGATTTCTTTGAGATGTTTACCAACACAGACCATACAGTGCCTTTTTTAACATTATTTATATGTAACCCTGTGAGTACCCATCTGAAGGCAGAGTTTAAAAAAAAAAATTTACTTTATTTTTTAATGCATTAAATATGACACTATATATCTTTTCCTGTCTCGTTTTTGTGCTTCTTGTTCTACAGCCATTTGTTCTCTCTTTGGGGTTCGCAGCCTACACTTGAGCAGCATC
The DNA here is from genome assembly GCA_036172795.1 of Pelodytes ibericus. Taxonomy (NCBI): domain Eukaryota; kingdom Metazoa; phylum Chordata; class Amphibia; order Anura; family Pelodytidae; genus Pelodytes; species Pelodytes ibericus. The sequence continues at coordinate 48,566,737 of CM069862.1, read as the reverse complement.
ATGAAAAAGGACATTTCTATTGGACTTTTATTCACAGTTATTGAGATTTTACATTTATACTACACAGGAGTTAGCGCTATTCCATTTTTTTTTCTCCAAAATTCAAAATAACTCAGTCTATTTGCAAAGAAATAATCAATAACCCATCTGTGTTAAAAATTTATTTTTTGTTTAAATACGTATAAATATTTGAGAATCTGTAGTCTAAATATGTTCAACCGATATCAGTTTTTCAGCTTCTACCAGGGCTGGTGCAAGGATTTTTCACATCTTATTTTGCACCAATATATATATATATATATATACATATCAATATAGACATTATTTGCCATTACTGAACAGGATAAAGCAGTGTGTATACATCCAGAAGGTAGAGTAGATTAACACTCACACACACTGATCCAGCTGTTGCTCCATGCCTTGCTTGGTGGTTTATTAGTGGTGACTCCAGCTCTCCATCATGAATGCTAAAGGAGACTGGATTAACAGGTAATGGAGAGTGCACTTTGTGTGCAGCACCTGTTTTAGAATGGCGACTCAGCACGGCTGTCATCCACACTGCTGTGACTGGCAGGGCGCTCCCAGATGATTTGCGCCCTAGGCGTACCTTGACTATATGTAGCACAGGCCCTGGCTTCTACTGATCATCCCAATTAGTTCTTTAGCATTTGTCCCAACAAAGTATCTAAATGATAACTATCCTTTCAATGTGCACATACATTTATCAGACAGGGGCCTGTACAGAGCACATATCTGCAAGTATTTTACACCAGCTAGGGATACCAATTGTCTGCAGGACATTTAACATTTGAACGCTCCCTGCAGGTTGAAAAATGTATGTGTGTGCAGTATTATATCAAGTAGGAGATACTATAAGAACTACCTTGAATAATTACTGGCAGAGATATCATTTTTACAAGGTTTAGACAAATATGTTGCATAACGTTTTGAGAAAATATTACCATATATATATATGTACTAAACGGAATATTTTAATATAAAATCTAATAAGAAAATACCTTCTGTGCTCATGTTTTATACAGTGTTTATGTAGTGTATTTAATATATATCTCACCTGCTTGTATTGCGCCTGTGTGTTGGACATTCCATGTCTACAGAAGGAAAACCCTCAGAAAACGTCTGCGCTTCTTGTGGCATCAGAGAAAGGTCAACAAAAGATTCACTAACATCATCCTGTCTGCCCAATGTGCCTGCGTGAAATGAAGAAAAGAAATGCTGAAAACAAGGAGGAGATAAATAGTAGTCTACATGTTTTATTAATTTACAGTAATTTCTTGACACACAATGTGGTGTAAGGGGCAGTCCGTTCATTACCGCATAGCTAGACAAAGGTCCTAATAAACAAGAAAACACACTATTCACTTGATGTGGTACTTGACATGTATTTGCAGTTGTAGAATTTATAATTCCATTTATACGCTTGCTTACCAATGAGCTAGCACCATTTATAAACGAATGGACCACTTCAATTAGAAAATCAGCTATTTTTTAATTTTAGATTCAAGATAAATAATGTATGCATTTATTACAATTTGCATATCTGTATCGTAAATATGTTTAATTTACTCGTACATTTCAGGTTTGCCGTTTCGGTGGATTTTTACATCAAGTTATCCAGCACTTGGCCAAAATGCAATAATCAAAGTGTCTCTAATGATAATTGTACCGCAAGTTTGTTCACCAGGTGTACAGCTATACACTGTACGACTTCAGATAAAGTCAATGGGTGGAGTTAATGGAATAGCTATTCAGGTTAATAGCAAAATGAATAAATAATTTGTAGCAATATTCAGTGTATAAATGTAATATTGGGATTTTTTTTATGGGGGGGGGGGGGGGGGAGAGGGGGGGTCACAGAATTGGCTTTTAAGCTTGAATGGACTTGCAATCCAGACATTTGTGGATGACAGATGTGCTTGAAATCATTGAAGATATATTTATATTGCTATTTTACTGACAGAAAACAATAGATGCAGATAACCAATTATCATGGACAACCATTTTTTCATTGAAGTGGAGAAGCTTGGTTATGGAGGGAGGCGAAAGTAAAAGAAAGGTGAAAGGTGGTGAAAATATGATAAGTAGCTAAACATGGCCAGGAAGAAACATCATCACAAGAAAAGCATGCACTTCTCTGAAAAGCCTTGTACTGTTGCTCAGCTAGACCATGGTATACAAATAATGCCAAACAACTTTACAATTGCAAATAAACAAACAATCAAAACAGGATTAACAATTAAGGGACAAATAGAATTATATATAGAAAATGTTAGAGGGACTTTCTCACCTAAAGTGCAATTTTTGCATTGTGAATGTAAAGGATTAAAAAAAATCACAGGTGTTGGAGTGGACCCAAAAACAATCTATACATTGGTGTTATCAAAACGCATAGCTTAATAATAGGGGTTATGTAAAAACACGGTGCACATGCAGATCGCGCCAAATGCTGGCGCAATCGGCATATTCACCAATGTATAAAGCAGTCTCCCTACCAATTTTGGGAGTCTGCACTATCGACGTGCGTAGATTTAGGTTGTGTCGGCGCTCATTGCACTGGTGCAACCTATGCATAAAACAAAAAAACAAAAACCAGGCACTAAAAAGAGCCTGATTTGTGTCGGGGAACATCCACAAAACAGGTCACTCTCCCACACAGCAAAGTGTTTGAAGTTAAAAAAATACATGACCCCCAATGTGTTTTAAATGCATCTCCTGTTTATGAGATCAGTTTGCAGTCCAATATGCAAATGAACTACTTTCAAGTGGAAAGTAATTTAAATACCAGTTAACAAGGTAATCACATACAGTTTAAAAACACATATTCCTCCTAATCTATGCATTTTCTTGCAGCTCACATACTACTCTCACTCCATTCACAGTATTTGAGGGTATCCCTTTAAGGGTAATGTAAAGAACCTGATAAGCCACAGTATCCACCGAACGAGTACATTATCTACATAATATTCAGAACATTCACTTTGTTAGTGGACAAGCAATGTATATGAAACCAGATAAAAGACCCCTGTGTGGTGCTTATACATGTTACACTGTAATAGGTGCTATTACCTACAATTGACAGGGAGAGGCCCTTACATATCACTTTGAGCAGGTATAAACAATTGGAAATATGTGGGCTTTATTGCATTCCTATCAAATTATGTAATTCATGGCAAATAAATGGGATGCTCCAGAAGCAAAATGGAAATGGGCACCATTGGAGGGGGTTTTGAAAAGCCAATGTGCCTTTGAAGTGACATGGATTATGTACACTGACAAGTTCTAATGTTAGAACTCTTCGCAGCATCAAAGTGAATCAACAGTAGTGACATGTTTAAGGCACTAAATCTTGGTAATTGGTGTCAATTAATTTGACAACTTGAAGCATTTTTTGAGTCATCGTTCCATGTTAGCATGTGAAATATTGTATGCACTGGTAAGAATCTCAAATCCTCTGTATATCTATACCTTACGATGTCACTAAGCTTGTGAGAAACTGCTCAAGTGTTCACTGTCCCTTTTTTAAAATAATTTGATGGCGTCACATTTTAATTATCAGAGCCAGGAGACAGACTGGCCAAATTTCAGAGCAGTGTATAGAAAGTTAGACCAAAATAAGTCCAAATGACTAAGCAATGTCCAAAAATGCGGTGAAGCCTAAAGAGATGAATGTGTCAAGATTGAAGCATGGCATGCCAATGCAACACCGTGTTGGAAAACATCTAAAAAATTAGCAATAGTGAAAAATAAAGTCGTACATGGACTGGGCTGTTTTAGTTGTTCCAGGAACACAATCTCAATAGTAGAATGTAAATGCCCTGGTCTGAACTATGACCCCACATCTGTCTGGTGACTACGGCCTTCAGGGCTATGCAACTGTGGATCCCCATCTGTCGTTGGAAACACCTTCAAGTGCAATGGAATTCAAGAATACCTGACATGTGCATGAAGTTACCCTGAAGAATAAAAAAGTGAAATAAATCCAAGCTTTTCTTGAGGACAGGCTATGTGACACAGCTGGTTTTCATGTGCGTCAAATCTATGATTCTACCACACCTGCCAGCAGTAGATAAGTCACAAATAAGCTGGAAGACTACAGGCTATTATTATAAGTAATACGCCAATATATATTGATGCCATTGATTAAATAGCAGTAAATCTACAGCTATAATAAGTCCAGCAAACACCTCAGTTCAACCTTTTCTCTCTTTTTTTTTTTTTTTAAATGAGATAATTACAAGAGGTTTTGCCAAGTCAAAATTAAACAGGGACAGCAACAGACAATTAAAAAATGGACTAAATGAATGGATTCTATGTTTTAAACAAAGGATGCAAATCAAACCTCCAGCAAGCTAAGAAATAATCAATGCATCTCTAAATGTAATGATTTTGATAATTGCATAATGTAACACATGAACAAGTCTGAATGCATTTGGTAAAAGAGATAAAGAAATAATTATTACTAGGTCTACTGCCCATTTACATGATTTTAATCTTACTCATTTATTAAAAAAATAAATAAAAAAATAGCAATTTGTGTTTTGCAAAGCGGTGAATCAAAGCGCATCATTTCTTTTCTTTGGGAAAATCAGGATAAACTAAGCAGGCACAAGACAATTGTTTTGGATTTGTATGACAAGGAGGCATAATCATGTGGTAGAAAATATGCTTTAATTGAAAAATAACACGAACAAAAAAGTTTTTGATTTGAGTATTGCGCAGGCAGCGTGCTAAATTGCATACAGGATTTAACCATGGTGGCAAGCAATTAATGCATTTTGGTGCTCAATGAGTTAATGGCTTGTTAAAGTTCATTGCTACAAGTCAAGGGGGGGGGGGGGGGGGGGAAAGGATCTCCCCAATGTATTATTTCATTTAAAAGTCTACATTCAAAGATCCTGAGGCCAGAATATGAACCGAAAGACAGGACTGACAAGTACTTTTACACAACATACATAACTTGTGTCCAGCCATTAACATGGACTTTTGGCCATCACATGTAATATGAAAATGTATTTACTGTAAAGGTACATAATGTCACTATTACATGACAGATCAAATGTTGGAAAAGAACACTGAATCTACACAGGCTTAGATATATTATGACAGAGCTTGACAAGTCCCATGAGATAGAGAGCCATGGCTACATCCCTGCTGCTGGCTACTGATTGTTTTACATGGCACTCTATGGAAGTTCTAGGTTGGTGTGCTTAGGCAAGGGACTAATTCATTGGTCAAAAAAAAAGGGTAGACTAGATGGGCCGAATGTTTTTTATCGGCAGAAACATTCTATGTTCCTATTTCAAGCCCTGCATTATGAACAAAAAAAAACTAACCGTAACACTGAAAGGGGAATTTGTAATACACAATTTTGGAAATGTTAACCAAAACTATTACAGCACTGACACAATATTTACTATTAGGAAAACTAAAACTGATATCTTATTAGAGACTTCACTGGTATGCTGTCATAGCAATCAAGTGTGGCTTGCTGTAATTATCACCCATATAGATTAACCTGTTTAATGTTTGTTCAACCCTATCACACCCATAATGCTGCAAAACTATTAATATTAATTTGCAAAATAAAAATAAATAGGGAGCGTGTGGAGGGTCTCTTCTTTTGGTGACCACAAAAACTGTAATTTGAATCCAGATTTGTTTAGAATAAATTTCAAATTCCGATTTTATATGAAATAAGTGTATGCGTCTAAAAGGATAATGAAAAACATAAGACTAGGACTCAGTTCCTAGGGCCTCCTAATTTGTAAATAATTACTTTATTTTACAACCTTGTTCCAAACACTGTTAAGGTGATAAAGATAAAAGATACATTATCGACCAACCCATTACTACTCACAATGATTCATATAGTAAGTTTTTTTATTTTTACAAAGTCCCATCATATTCAGTAACACTGTAAAATGGACAATCATATAAACAGTAGGTAACATAAAAAAGGAGATGAGAAGGACCCTACCTAAGTAAACCTACAGTCTATGCACTGGGGAAAATTGTAGTATCCAGCAACTCATGGAAGCCCACGGGAGAGGACAGAGTGCCAGGAGTACAAACAGCATCACGTTGATTAGTTAAATTATATAACTTAACAGCAAAGTAAGGTAGGGGGCAATAGTGCATAGACTATTTCAAAAATATGTCTACTAGTGCAGAATTTGTTCAATATGGCATATATGCTGTGCCAATTCAGCCACCTGTCTGTGGTTATCAGATGTCTCCTGCTTGACCTTCATCACTGTTGTTTCCAGCGAGCATACTTTTGTGGTCAATGGAGTCATGTCTTGCTGTGCTGCCACCACATTAACTTTCAGCAGACTTGTAAGCCTATAAGCAATTTTCGAAGCTCCCCTTTTGTGGTCGGGACATTATTGTCTCGCTTAGCAGTATGGGACTCCAAGAGTTTGTCACTTTGCGAGGTATCAAGAGGGTGTTGCTGCTGGAGTGCTTACAATGGGCACTCTAGGCCTGGTCAGACGTAGTACAATTTCTGGACCCTTTAGAGATAGTTTTTTTTCTCTTTTTTTGCCCATATCTTTTGTAGCATTTTGGGTTCATTTTTTAGACAGGTTTAACTATGAAGCCATATGTAAAAGAGGTGTTTAGAGCTTTTAGACGGGGGAGGTCCTAAGCCATGCGACCAATCGTCTTGCTAGTAAGCTCCGCCACCTCTCCTAGTCCAGAATTTGATTAGAGGAATAGGGCAAAGTTTAAAAGGATAAATTAAGCATTCTTAAACTGTACAGACATCAACATTTAAACAGCAGAGATGATTTCCTGCCAGGTCAAAATACAAGTTACATGATAACACAAGCATGGTGATTTTCTATATTTTTAACTAACATACCACAATAGTGCTAACACTGCACAGTCATATGAGCTTTGTTTTAGCACTATATCTATGTACAGGTATTTATGCCTTTTTGGAATCTAAAGGGTTAACAACACTGTACTTGTTTAACTCTCTGACATGTAATATACTAAAAACTATCATACTAAATCACATCAACTATATAACCTGTCATGCCAGTTTTCATCAAATTTAAATAGCTGTCTAATACCCCAGTAAAATATACATGTCGTTGAAATAAAACATTTAGTATACTTAAATGTTATTTTTCTGGAATTCAGGCCTAATTCTCTTAACATGATTTTTCTTCATCCAGTGAGAAAGTGCTATGCAGCAGTAATATTATTCCTGACCAGTCATCCATATATGTCATCTATTTCTGCTGGGACAAATACTTCCTTCTGGCTTCATTGTTCTCAAGAGGGCTAAGGCTCCCGGGCACCACAGGGCATCTTAAAGGCAAATATTGCTTTTGACAGAAATGTAGCAGCTCAGCATATGCTGGTCTTATGCATTGTGGAAGGATCACAAATCCCTAAAAAATGTGAGGGCCAATAAATGTGACAAACATCATCACAACTCAAGATCATGAATAACATTTTACATAGTTTGCTTATATTGTTTAGTGATAAATACCCATCGGCACAGAACAGTTAGACTGCAACAGAAAAGCATAAGGTAAAATATTAGAATTAATGGTGGCTGTTAAGAATACACATCAAATGTTTTTTTACGGCCTTTGATGATGTCACAATCAGCGTGCTGAATGTAAATGAATGCATACCTTCCTTCAGGAAGCATCCGCACATCATTATAAAATATCTGAGGCATGACATGAGTTACTTGTCACTATGTCTGGTCTAAAGCAATATCTGGAGCACTGATGACTATTAATATATATCATGGGAGAGGCAACTTTTAATGTGCGATATGAACACACTAGTCACGTGTCACAGGATGTTATCAGCTCTCATCAGTTATCATGATTCATTTCAAGCTGTCTGTAGAAATACACTGTCTCAATGTATATAGCAATCCAATAAATACACACATACACTGCAAGTGATCAACTTGATGTGCTTTTCTATACACAGATCTACTGCTCAGATACCAGTATAGATCAACAAGAAGCACATAGTCTTACTCTCGGCTTTACAAAACTTTTGTAACACAGTGTTTAGAAGGATAACTTAAGAGTTTTGCTGCACCAACATTCACACTTTTATGTATATTACATGGATTGTCTGTGCTATGTTTTCTGGATACTATTTGGCCATTATCAATTCAGAGAGGTGCTCATCTCTCCAACCCCGGGAGACCAAGATAAGCAAGTGCAATGGATTTTGCTTATAATTCTAGTTATTTCCACATAGCTGGTGTTTAGGGGAAAAAAAAGCTTTTGGCAAATGGAATTACTGTACTAATCAATTGAAAGTTAGGTTGTCTCACTGCATAGACTGTAAACATGACAGCCATATTTCACAGTGGATGATAAGTTAAAAAGTGTGCTAAATGCTGAACATTTCTTTTTAATATTAATCAATTTAAGACATGCAGAGAGCAAAATGGTAAACGTGATTATAACTAATAAATACATGTGTGCCATTGTGTATTTTATACTCCATGGGGAAGGGAGGTCAAACGACCACACAAACATCATACTGTATATTGCTAACTTCTGACAATACATAGAAGAGGGAGTGCAACAGCTAAGCACTAAGGGGTCATAAGTGCCGCTTTGATCGCACCCTTATGTTCTTGCCATGCAGTAAAACTGGTGGTGCGGTACTTTGCATCAAAGACCATGTTCCTGGACCTGATTGGTGGTTTTCCAGTCATGTGATAACTGCAAATCAGATGACAAATTCAATGTTTTCAAACAAAAAAATAATTCCCTGCAAAAATGTTTTAAATAAAATCAATCTTTCCCATCCCTTGCTGATCATAGTTTGTTACTGTGATCAGTGGCCTTCCTACTTTATGGCCCTCATTTTGTGTTTCACATTATTTTATTTTTTTCCTGCATTAAAAAAAAAATCTATATATCATATTAATACACTAATTTAACTACAGTTAACCCCTGTATGCTTTTGCTGCAGTTCTGATAGGTCTGACCTTCAGAGGATTTGTTTTTGTTTGAGTTTTTTTTTTTGTCTGTGAGCCTAGATTTTTCTTTTTATTAGTTAGTTAGTTGGGATAAGTGTTAGCGTTATACAAGTTGTATAGAATATTATTGTGAAAAACATGTTTTTTTTTTTAACTTTCTCTTTGTATATGTCATTTTTGAATACTAAATTGTAGATTATATTTATGTATTTGGTATCCAAAGAAATCTCTTTCTTTTCAAAACCAACATATAACTCTAATGGGTGCGTTAAATGACAGAGAGGGAAATTACATTTAAAATAACGCTCTGATTATTGGCCCAGGAAAATCCCTGGTCCTTAAGTGGTTAAGGTTCCAATATTTGAGAGTGTGCGTGAGTGTGTGTGTGTGTTTATTGAGTGGGTACTCAATAAAGTGGGTATTGAAGGGAATTGATAAGAGAATTTTAACATTAAGGCCAAAGTAGCTTAGTTTGCACTAAAGAATTCAACTCTGCTACTTTTGCGTAAAGTTTGAAATTCCCACCTCAATTTCCTGTATTTCTCTCTTTATTGAGTAGATATAAACTTTATTAGGGTGAGACAGACAGTTTTTTTTTTTTTTGTATACATTGCATAGCCAATTACACTGTATTTGCAGCACACTCCCACCTGTTTGATACCCTTCATTTTACACATGTATATTACCGTATTTGCTCGAATCTAAGACGACCCTGATTATAAGATGACCCCCCAAACTTTGGATATTCCTTTAGGAAAAAAACTAGCCTGCATATAAGACTACCCTATAGGAAAAAAGTTTAACTTGTATATATTAACATGTAAATTACTTTTTAATATTCAATAAAAATGATATTAAACAAATGCATTTCTTGTATTTATTGTGCCAATGCTGCCTCTCTCTCCAGCCCCCCTGCGTTGTCTCCCTCCCCCCAAACTTTTCTCTCTCTCTCCCCCCTTGTCTTTCTCTGCCCCCCTCCCCCCCCCCCTCCATGCTGCCCGACACTTCGTCTATTATGACGGACAGCCGGTCCGCCCGATTCTCCTGGTGGGTGGGTAGTGGAGGCAACGGAGGATGTCTGCACGATACGCGCAGACATCCTCCGCTGCTGCCCGGCACTTCCGCCAGAACTTTTATGATGAAGACAGGCGGCAGCAGGGGGAGTCTGCGCTCATCGCGCAGACATCCCCGGCTGTTAGAGAGGGGGATCCTGACGCTCTGCGGGGGACCTGGATACCAGTCTTATAACCTGACCTCGATTTGAGGTCAGATTATAAGACGACCTCGAATATAGGATGAGGGGTATTTTTCAGAGCATTTGCTGAAAAAAACCTTGTCTTATATTCGAGCAAATACAGTATTTAAACCTGTGATGCACCCATATATTATATTTCCATATTCTCCTATTTACATGGTCAGACCCCTAAAGTTTATTTATTTGTGGAAGATGATGCCTCTTAAATGGTAATCTGCATTCATTATAAATCATGTAATGTGGTGTATGGTAACGACCTCTCCTATTTCTTTTTTCTGTTTCCGGCTTGAAATGAATGGAATTTACAGTACCGGAAAAACTGCCACAGCTATTCAATGTGCATTAAATCATTTAGCCAGATTTCCAAATATTTAACATGCAGCTTAAATTTTACTGGGTCTCAACAAGTGCAGAAAAAAACCCCAAGACATTTTGTTCCTGCAACAAAATATTGACCTAACTATCGTATTGCTTTCGTAACACTGAATACATTGAGAAAAATATCTCTGAAGAGGTCACGAAAGGATTTGGAAACCTGAGCTGGTTCTAAAGATACCACAAAACTAGAAGTTTAAATGTTTATGTGCCAACCTCTTAAGCACAAATAAAGGGAAAACCAATAAGGTTATATGGTTCATATAATATTACACAGACCAAATAACACAAGTGAAACCTTTCTACTGCTTGTGTAGACAATGAATGGAGAACTCCTTCTGCCTCTTGTCCAAACACATTCTCTTATAACATGATAGAATATTTGATATGTCGACTCGTTTGACTGTTATGCACAGTTTAATCCATAGAATTGTGTGTCATTATAAAAGCTTCTCCCCATTTAAAGAAATAGCCGGATGTGCCCACATTTGAAAGATTAAAGAGATAAGTAATATACTGATGTATTCGTTTTGGATTTTTATCAATAATTGCTGGGCAGAACATCTAGATCGGGATATGACAGACAAATTAGTAGTATGATCTTGAAATGAGAATGGAGAGATAAAGATCAAACAAATAAAATATCATGACATGGTAAATATAATGAATCACAGTTAACATGACTCTATACTGAACTCAACACGTCAAACACCAATAAACGATAAAGACAGCTATCCAGTCCAGACTAGGGTTGTCACCTTTTCTACAAAAAAATACCAGCCATGCTATTGCCTCCATAGACTTAACATTAGTCTCAAGCCAATTGTTTACCGTCCAGAGGTTATATAGCAGCCAGGTGGCAACCCTAGTCCGGACTACTAATTATCTCAAAAATGTAATACAATAACTATAAATTGTGAAATAAAGTCATGGGAGACAAGATAAAATACAAATAATGTCCTAGAAATTCAATTAAAACCTAATAACTGTAAATAACCAGTGGAAACGGTCATATAGTTAAGTTAAAGTACTCACCTCAGCCTTTCATTCTTCCATGGTCAATAAAATAAATAGCATTAATGGTCCAAAGATGTTTTGCTTGTCTTTGTGGAGCCTGCTACATTAAGTATTAGAGATGACATCACACACAAGCACATTGGGCATCTCGCATTCAACTTAGGTGGAAAAGTATTATTTATTTTATTTTTCCCCTTAGGCCTGAATTGGCGACAAAAGCCTTTCAACATAAACGTGTGTATATGTAAACTGCTTTAACCCTTTGCATTCTATATGTTGCTTTTGTATATGGAGATTAAAAAAAAGGATATACAATAAACCAGTGCGGTGATAGCAAATGCTCTAATGCATTTTATTGTCTTCTTGTCCAAAAAAAGTATGCCTCTTGTTCCTACTCTTGGGAGAAGAGTAGTTTATTAAATTAAGCTATGTCTACCTAGTTCTGAAACCCATAATAAATAGGGTTAATTGGAGATTCCAGAGAACCCTGATTGATAAAACGCTATGTGGACGGTCAGTCCTAATTAGACCCAAATCCTGTCCGATCCCTCTCCCTCTGCAGATATCTTTTAAGTAAAGTTCACAGAGGTCAATGTATTTCTTCAAGTTCTAGGTTGACATAATAGACCCTACAAATATATCAGACTAATTTTACAAAAAAACCCAAAACATTCCAACAGGCGAAATATTCAGGCAGATGGCCTAGGATTCTTACTGTGGTTTGAAAAGCACATCTTAAACTGGCTTGCTAGTTTCCTCCATTTTTCAAATAATTACTATTATTTGATTAATTACTATTATCTGTGGACTGTGCATTATTTCTTTCTGCCTTAACAGTTTATTACTGGAGGTGCCGACATGTTTGTTCAAGTTCTCACAGTTTGTTGAAAGTCAGCATTAACTGATTTAAGGGACATTTCAAAGCAATTCTTACAAAATAAAAATAAAAGGCTTGTCCCAAACTGGAAAGTGAATACTTTACTTCAGTGTAGTGAGATAGTAAAACATATACTATATGGACAAACGTAATGAGATATCTGAAGATCCCAGAGACTGGAACTTTTATAACTTTGCATTCTAAATACATAGACAGTAATATGTAGTGAGTCCCCCCCCCCCCCCCCCCCCCCTTTGCTGTTATAACACAAAACTTAAATACCTTGGAATGTGGATTACCAAGGACCCTTCCACTCTATACCAACACAATTCCCCACCACTTTTATGTATTTTACAGACAGATCTCCGACAATGGAATTTGCAATTCCTCTCCTGGTTTGGTAGAATCAACACATTGAAAATGAATGTGATGCCCAGATTGTTGTACCTTTTCCAGGCAATCCCGATCAAACTCCCACCTGCATTTTTAGCCACACTAAGATCCATATTTATAAAATGTGTGTGGGCCCAGAAAAAAATCAAGGACAAAATTCTCGACACTAACCCGCCCTAAAACCAGAGGGGGCACCAGACTCCCTGACTTTCTCGTATACTATCATTCATGCCACCTCTTGAGAGCGCTGGAGTAGTCAAACCACCCACCGCACAAGCTGTGGATAGAGATAGAGTCACGCCTGATGGACATGCCCCCATCACACTTATCATGGATCCAACAATGCCATGCAAGGGGTATCTAAAAAAAAACACCCACTGATCGCTGCCACCTTGCAGACGCTACACAATACGCATATAAAATATGACCTTAGAACGTACCCTTCACAAATGTTGCTACTTAGAAACAACCAAAATTTCCCGCCAGGGCAGGAGAAAGGAACCTTTCTCACAACTAACTCAACGGATGTGACCCCTATCTCCAGATTCTTACTAAAAGGATAATTGCAACCTCTAAACACGCTTCTGGAAGATAGAGCACCTACGTTGCTTGAACACTTCCAATACCACCAGCTGCCTAACTATTTCAAGACAATACCCAGGAAGCACACGTTGCATAGGGACCTAACCCGTTTTGAACTTCTGTGCTGTAGATCTGATCTCACTACTCACGGAATCCCTTTACTTTATAAATTGCTGATCCGCACACAGGAAATGACCCCACTGAAATGTCTGGGCCGGTGGGAGCAGGTGCTGGGTATCACATTGGAGCAGAAAGATTGGGAAAAGATCTTTACCCTCATACATAAAAGCTCACGTCACACAAAAGTCCAGCAGACCACCTATAAATTGCTCATGCAATGGTGCCAGACCTCGGTTCTCCTGAAAAAGCCTTTCCCTGATGTTTGTATGAGATGTAAACAGGCCCCTGGTTCCTTGCTGCATATCTAGTGGGAATGCCCTAAAATTACAACTTTATGGACATAAATCCATGTAATTTTGCCTAAGTTCACGGAACACCCACCCCTGTTTCCCATTCCTATTTCACCATACCTCCCAACATGTTTCTAGTTATAAGACGTCTGTGATTTTGTCACCTACTGAATGCAGCATTCAGCATCCCTCTGCATTGGAAAGACCCTTCCCCTCCCTTGCTTAGAGAATGGGTCACTCAAGTTGAGAAAATTAGATCCTTAGGGGAGCTGGCAATGTGCTCTGATGACCAACACCAGCAGAGATATCAGAAGACACGGTTCTTTTGGTTGCTGTTTATCATTGACCCTCAAACCCAACACCTGTTGCAGCCCTGAAATATTTTAGAGCGTTCTGGGTAGATGGTGGTGATGTTCCTTGATAACCTGTCCCCCCCCATCCTTCTCTTCCGCATCCCCATCTCCTTTCCCTCCCCTCCCCTCCTTCCAACCTCCCTATCTCCTCTCCTTTTTCCCCGAAGTTCGCCTTTTTTGATTCTTCATATTTCCATTTTGATAATGCATATTTTGCTATTGTATACAGATTGGTATGTGACAGTTTATCGTTTCCCGCTGGGTACATTGAGCAATCCAGTTCATGATGTAATATCACCACTTTCACACTGCCCCCCCCCCCCCCTTTTTTATCTACCTGTACACTTTTTTGTCTATAAAACCAATATATTTACAAAAACTGTTCCCACAAACTTGGAAGCATAAAGATATTCCTTCACTCCAACCCCCTCACATGACCTCCTGGCTTCCGTCATAGAAGTCCCGTCAGACGTGCCAGGCAGCAGCGGAGGATGTCTGCGCGCATTGTGCATACATCCACCAGCTGCTTGCGAGGGGGACCTGGATCCCAGTCTTCGATTTGAGACCTCAGACCACAGAGCATTTGCTCTGAATAAAACCTAGTCTTAAAATCGAGCAAATACGGTATTACGATCCAATGACATACACTACCGTTCAAAAGTTTGGGGTCATGTTCAAATTTCTTTGTTTAAGGAAGAAAAGCTATTTTTTTTTTGTGTGGATTTTCTCATTCCCCCCATCCTTTCTGTGTTCTTTTTGCTTGAAACAAAATCACCCCTGAATTTGCATTTTGTATTGAAAAATGTGTTAGTTTTATCTGGAAGTGCTGCATTTCTTCTTTCTCATTTGAGGGGAAAAGTTAACATTGTAAATGACGATTGGAGCTCTAAATGGTTGATTTTCAGTGGAGTATCTACATAGCTGTACAGATCAGCAACTATGCAAATCAGCAACTATCATTCCTGTGTTCCAATAGGACATTGTGTTCACTATTGTGTTGATAATATGTCTTGACTGTATTCATTTTGCATGTACATTTTTAATGTGTAATGTGTTTTAATGTGCCATTTTGGATGTGATATGCACAGGGTTAACATGAAATGTTAGCACACACTTACTTAGCATAGTAAGAACTTTATTATTTGCATATCTCGCTTACCCCTGACGACTTCCAGCTCTGCTCAGGTCCACATCTTATATTAAAAGAAACACCCAGCTCAACAGTGGAGATTAAGCCACCTGTGCCCCCAAAGGCTTTCTTACTGCATTACGAATAGTCTTTAGAGAATAAAAGTCAGACCCGTAGTTACCAAGCAATTAGACTGAATGCACTGTACTTCTGAAAACAAGGAAGGCTGGAAATTTAATTCGATAACCCAGTGACAGGATGAAACCTTTAACATGCAACTTTGCAGAAAATGGAAGTAACTTTTTAAATTTCTGCTGTCAAGATGGAATACTTTTCTTTCAAACTGTGAAAGTGAACAGCTGTACCTTACATTTTTGCTGTCACAGTTACCGGGTCAGTAAATCCAGCTATACTAGGAGACAGATCTATGTAAGGCATTGAAAAGGCAATAATTGTATAAGGTGCCGCATAAGTCTGGAACCATAGGACTTATGCTGATGTCATCTGAGACAACACCTGGATTGGATGGGGGCATGTCTGTGAATTCTGGTGGATCTGACCACACGTGTTCTGGTGCAGTGGATGAATCGTCTTCGCATGTGTATGCTATACAACGGCAGATACTTTGAACATTGTTTTCTCCTATGATTCCAGACTTACAAGACACCCTGTAAATCACCTTGCTTTTCCAATGGGTCTCTGAAAAAAGCTGGTGGGGGATTTTGGCTACAATGTTATATAATCAAAGTGAAAATATATATCTGAAATTTACTGCGGCAAACTGCACATTTCAGTGAGTTTTATTGCTGGAGCTCCGTGATATACTCACACTCCACACATACTGCAAATTTAGTTCTGCAGAATCCCAGGCCCATCACAACATGAACGTGGTACAGTTTAGTAAAGCATAGTCTAAATAGCTAGACATAGCTCCCATCATTATATAGTTAGCCAAACTGATATATAGTATAGTATATCTCCCATCAGCATATTTTAACCAGATATACAGTACTTTAGTATAGCTTCCATCAATCTAGAGCTGGACAGATATAACCAGCAGTATAGTATAGCTTCCATCAGTTGATAGTTAGACTTAGCTTGTTGGTATACACTGCTGCAGTGAACCACACTACCTATGATGCTCAAGTAGCAGCACTGAGCTTTTGAATTGCTGGGCATTATTGGAGTAGCAATTCACAGGTAGCACCTGTCATGACATCTGCTGGTATCTATAGATGGATGCTAAATGTCCCCAAATATAATAGCTGAGCATCATGGAAAATATTATCCACAGTAACAGGGAGTATTTTTTGAAAGGTTAAAATGAGCTCCCCTGCTGGGCCCCACGATTCACAGGGTGGAATATCTCCTATCTTCTGTAGTGCTCAATGGCTGTGTGATAGTGGTAGGACCTCCCTGGCGGAATGGGATGATTCAGCACTGCCAAAGTAGCATGGCTGTTTCATCACAGCTGCTAACAGTTAGGGTTAGGGGTTAGGTTAGAGATAAGGTTAGGTGGCCGTGCAACCTCCATAGACCCCTTCCTGTAGGTGTCCATGTTGCTCCAAGGAATGGGGGATTAACTAGGATGCAACACAATGATGTACTGGGGGCCACAGGTTTGTTGTAGGCACCATGAAAATAATCATAAACACAATTAATAGACTTTGAATTACCAAGAAGAGACATATTTAAGTACATAAGAGTAAAAAGCTTTTAGGAAAAAAATTGACAAAATGGGAAGCAAGAAGAAATAGTAAATTTAAATTTTTACGACAGGAGTAAAAAAAAAAAAAAATTGTCTAAAATGTTCGACGTAATTAATAAAAGGGAAGACTGCGGGAATAATTGAATAATGGAAAAATTGACAAATATATGTGAGAGAGAAATACAATGTGGTGGACCTGCAGAGAACTAAGGTATCTATAGAATATGGTATATGACCACTTCAGAAAACTAGAAATAATTAGATTAGACAGAACAATAGAAGTGGCAATACTTCATATGCTCCCCTCAGACATAAGAAAAAAACAAATATATTAGTTATACATGTTATGTCAGCAACTAAAGTATTAATCGCTAGAAATTGGAAAGAAATTAAGAAAATTACATGGCCGCAGTTCAGAGTGCAGACTGAGTTCCAAATGCAAATGGAGAAGAGGACGGATTGGACAAGCGCCAAAACATATATGAAAGTTAAAATATATGAGGAATGGATTGAGAAAATAAAGATTTAAGGGGCGGAAAAGGATTGGGGTGATGGATGACTCATCTGGTATATGTATATGATGGCCTTATTTGAACTGTAAAATGTAATATGCATTATGTAAAAGAAGCGTTGGGGTAAGAGAGCAAAGAAAAAGATAAAAGTAATGCAAACAGGAAAACAAAAAGGGGATAAGGACCCTTTCACCAGATGCGAGGTACTAGTTCACACTTAATGTAGGTATGTCGTGTATATCTTGTTATGGGGTAAGAAGAAGTGGGACCTTGGTAAGAGGGAGTCTGCTCGGGGGGGGGGGGGGGGGAGAGGAAGCGGGAGGGGGAGGGGGAGAGTGAAGGGAGAGGAAGTAGAGAGGACATAGGTCGAGAGGGAAGAGGGGAGTGGGGGAAAGGGTGGAAGGTGTAAAGGAGGTGAGGGAGAGGAGTTACAATTGAAGTAGATATAAAGTTAAAGTAAACATGATGGAGGTTTCTCATTAGTGATTCTTCCCCCTCAGCCCCCAAATGGAATCCAAGAAATTCTACTCCTCCTTTACCCAATATCATTGGCAGCTGATAATTTGTAAGACCTAAGTCCTAACTCATATCCACTAAGAGGTCCGTGATTAGAGAGATTCTTCTATCTTTAGGATTAGATTTGCTTGTTTTTTTATACAATGCGAAATATGGAAATGGAAACAGTGTATTACCCTTTTTTTGTATTGTATGTTTTCTATTTATGGTTTTTTGATATGTGAAAACAAAATAAAAATGTAATTAAAAAAATAAAGAAAATAAACATAAACACTGGTATTCATTTCAACCCTGCATGTAAGCTCCAGAAATAAACTCCCTTAACCCCTTCAGTACAATGGTTTTCTTTGTTTTAACGTACGTTCTGGACAATACTAACTCTATCAGGTCTGAAAAAACCTCATCACCCTATTTGCATAGGCAATGTCATGAACATGTGCAAGAACATCAAAATATTGAATTATTGTGTCACTCCTCACTCAATATAAGATGAGCGGTTTAGAGGTAAATTAATTTGTAGAGGTAAATTAATTCTTGTAAACTTCTACTTGCTTTTTAGTAAAACCTTAAACATAAATTGTGACAGTTCTGTTTTAACTATAACAACTGTGCATTGAAACAAAACAGTAATGTGTGGAAAAAAACAGGAATTTGAAAAATACCTCACTCATACTGCATCATTTCAGTCAAATATCTTGCATTGAGCTCTGGTATTTTTTGTGCTTCCGCTATATAGTATTAATCCTTTAAATGGCTAAAAGGGTCTGTAGTGCAGCAGAGGTGAAAAGCAACAAATAACCTTCACAGTCCATAAATGAATATGTAGCCTTTTTCTACAATTCAGCTAAAAACAACACAAGGCTGCCAACTATCTCCCAAAGCAAACTGCCTGAGGTGGGTATTCAAAGCTAAGGCAGTAATAGACATTTTACATTGAGATGTCTGTCTTCTCTAACCAATGCCCCCCCCCCCCCCCCCACCCCCCGACTAAGTAAGGACAACTTTATAAAGAACTTGTCAGAAACTTGTAGAATTCAGCTGATGCTAAATGAACCAACATTTTCTGAAGACACACCACGGATGCATTTTGTCATTTGTGCCCAAGGCCAATGAAACATAAAAGGATCTGGGTTATTATAGGCAGTTTTGTTTTTGAGAAGACTCTACTAGTTTGACTGACAGTGTGCAATTTACACAAGGGGTGTGGCTAATGAAGTAATTGAACCAGAAAGAAGCATTGGTTTTCAATGATAACTACTTGCACCTTGTCATTCATGTTCTTGAGTGCTTCTTAGCACAAGCATACCAGTAAGTAACATCACATAGGGTGCTTATGCCCACAGGCACTATGTAGACACTGAACCTCTATGCATTTGATGATGATAATAATGATAATACCATATAACAATACCATATCGATGAAGGCTGGCCTGCTTCAGCTGGAATTACTTTTTCCACTAATTATTTAAAAATAAGATCTTTTAACCCATAAAAGAAAAACAAAGCATAGTTAAAAATATATTTATATTTTGAATGTTCAGGTATAGTCAAGAGAAAATTATTTCTTATACATTTAGGCTTACAATGAATGGTCAAATGTAGAAAAAAAAAATAACTGAAATGGCTTGGAACAAATAAAACAGTGATTGTGTTTGTTTTTTGGTTAATACGTTTGATCACTCCATCAGACAGACTAAATGCTTGTCAATCATTTGTTTATACCACTCTTGATCCAATGGGCTCCACCTAAGATTACAATTACAAAATTACACCTTATTATATAGACTGCTCCTCTCCAGAAAACCAGAGAGACGAAGGGGAGTGAAGAATGGAGGCATTGACAGTATAAGATACTATGAAGTAATTTATTCTTACTGCAAATATAATCAACCATTTATTTAAGCACAAACGTTTCTTCTGATTCCCAGAAATTGGGCAACTGTCCGCAGAAATTTTCCAGTTTCACATATAGAAGTATGATCCAATGTTATCCCTAATTAACATCTGCAACCCATCTTCATACAATTACACAAATCATTGGATTCTGGGCTCCTACCGCCATTATACCATGAAGAAATATATAGTTATACAATGGGCTCCTAATAAAATATTTAAAAAAACACAAACAAAACAGCTGTACACTGGTCAGCGGTGTCTTACCAGAACAATCCAAACAAACACTGCAACAACCTTCCCGGGCAGTACAGTCATCATATATGTAGAAAACACGGCGGATATGTAGAAAAATCCACATCTATTCCTGTGAAGCAATGACTGCAAGCACAACAAACAAACTGCTACCTACATTATACGCTGTACTCTCCCAAACACGTAAATGAATAATGCTACTGTTAATTCAACAAATACTTCATCTAAAGAGGTCCATATGTGTATACAGCAAATTAATATTTATCCATTTTTTATTTTTTGAAAACAAAGTACAATTTTAAAATGATATTAACTAAATAATCTCACTACTATGGTCAAGAACAAAGCTGTTTTCGGGGTCAATCATTTTCAAACAGTTTTACAAATGTATTTAGTGCAGAGAAAATCCTATTCGTCTTAAATAGACTAGACTAGAATACAATTTGCCAACACACCCCAAAAGAAACCTAAATGGATATATTCTTATGCACAATTAAATTAAAAAGGAACGGTTGAGGAAGCAATGAAAAGTGTCCTCTTTTCTAACACAGTTTATTTGCTGCCTTTTCTTTATATTTGTATTTATTCATATAACCACAAGAAGAAAAATACAGATTTTAAGCATTGATAAAATGTACGTTATCAAACTAGACCCTAGTGGGTCTTGATGAACATAATAAAAAATAATTAAATGATGCACAAACGCCCACCAACTGAGGTAGAATCTTTTTTTTTTTTGTCCTGTGGGGTGCTTCTTAGCGGCATGCAGTGATATATTTATGTATATTGTTTATATACCTGGCCAGGTGAACAGTAGGGTGAGATTTTTTGGCTTTATATAATTCTTTCTTTTTTCTCTTGAATCTCCTTTAAAGTTGCCTCCTTACACCAATTTATTTATATTCAAATAAGGGAGTCTCATACAGGGTGGTTCATGATTTGGTATGTATGTGTACAACTTTTTTTTCCTTTCCCCTTTCTTTTTCCAGCTTTTAGATTATTATACGGATACCTGGAATTAATTTCCTACTCTCAGGATACTCCTATTTAGATATTTTTGTTTATGTTATTTTATGTATCTTATTTATATAGTTTTCATTATTATTATTTTTATATATTTTGATACTCTTTTCTTGGCTGTGTAGTTTTTCTATTAGCGCGGTCTCTATGCCAGTCATTTTATATTCTTTACTCAGCAGCTTTTACTTTCCACAAATTAAGTCCCAATTGAAACTAGGACTATTGGATAGTCCATAGGTCTCAGCCTGGGTGCAATTATTTACAGTGGTGGAAGCAGTAGGCATGGTCCATTCCAAGTATAGGCAAGAAGGAAACTTTCCTATTTATGTACATGCGGGTATGTGCACAAAACCCTATTGCCACTTTACGAAGACTCTGGCGGACCTTGGACAAAGTTTGCTCCCACAAGGGTGACGACATGTCTCACAATGCCCAGGACAGTCACGCAATGGGACTTGATGTGCCTGGTCCAGGTTTGAGAGCTCTGAGAGAAGGGGGTCTCAGCCAATTCGGAGATTTGAGAGTTCTCAACTGAGTTCAGAAGCCTCTCCTGATTGGCTCATTCACTCCTTCACATAGAGCTCAGTGTAACCTGCAGATTTCTGCTTGTTAAATTGTGTGAAATTGCCAGTCTAGTAATATGAGGGGTTACATTGTGTAAAACTGCCTATCTATCTAGTAATAAGAGGGGTTAAATTGTGTGAAACTGTCTGTCTAGTAATAAGAAGGGTTACATTGTGTAAAACTGCCTATCTATCTAGTAATAAGAGGGGTTATTTTGTGTCAGAGATATATGGAGCAAAAATTTCTCAATAAAATTCTTTATTTTTATTCTTACATTAAAGAATTCCTATACAAATCATCTACACTTCATGTAATCTTTCAATTACATATATGTCAATTTTGTGCTACAGTTATATATTAACTGAAATATATATTTCAAAGTAAAATCTAAATACACAAGCTTGCAGTTGTATGCCAACAATCATGACATAACAGATTCAATGACAAAGAATGTGATATATTTGTTTATAAGCTTACAGTAAAAATAAATGATTCCTTCCTAATAATGCAAAACAGAATCCCCACATGAAGCTTTATTTCCAAGATGCTCTGTAGCAATCCTTGAAGCAGATCACACGACTAGCTGTTAGACTGACTAACCTGCCTTAAATCATATGGTAATTACACCTGACATGTATTCCTGTATTTACACCTACATAATTCATTTATTGTATAATTATAACAATTGGCAATACCATTACTAGATAGCATAGGAAATGTTCAGACATAGCTGAAAAATAGTCTGCATCAGTAATAGGGCAATTAAAACTAAACATGTTGCATCAAACTTACATGAACCTAGTTGTGGCCCCCCACACCAAACCCCCCCCCCCCTCAAACTCATCATTAAATGTTAAGAGCAGATATATTTATTACGATCAAACCTGTCATTCAGGATAATGTCTCTTTCAGTCAAGATGGACAATGTAAGCTTGATCAATTGTCTTCTGTTGGTACAATAATTGGGCATAGAATGATTAAAATCCTATTTAGGGTAAATAACTGGAGAGTAGTTAATAGTATACGGGAGTGTTCAGCTGTGTTTTTTTCCAGGTACTGAGATCATCTTAAAAAAATTGCACAGTATTTGAAGAGAGGATCTGTCTGCCTCTTGTTCTTTGTTGTACCTGTCTGCTCAAAGACAATCAGATATACTAAAATGAACTTTGATACTTTAACGTGTGCATACATCACCTTTATTTTTTGCCGAAAACAAACAGGAGATACATAATACACCACCAGACAACTGAAATATTTGTCTTTTTTGGCGCCATCTCATCACTTTCATTTTTACAGGTTGCCTCTCAGTAACAAAAGGAGTGTTAAAGAGATGCAGCATTGTGTACATGCGTTGGACTTTGATTTGAAAAAAGAAAAAGAATATCGTGAGGGTGGAAAATCAGCCACAAAGATTTCCACCTACAGATGCCCGATAAGATCTCCTCGGTACAGCAAATGCATGTTATTGGTTCAAATTTCTCAACAACTTAAGGACTTCTATAGGGGGAATATTAAAAGGGTCCCAGTGACAGATGCTGTGAATATAGAGAATAAAACATGATGTATACATTGCGTTACCAGAATGAAAGCAAAAGCATAACTCAAGAGACAGATTTGCCTCTTGAAGAAATCAAGCCACAGTCATAAACATGAGACACATTTACACAATGTACAGATCCTTTTTATTCCCTACATTTTCCATAAAAACAATGTTTAGGTGACAGAGTATCTTTAAAATAACCAAGAGGAAAATATCTTGGCAAACCACATAAAAAAAATATGTTTTTAACTTTTTTTGTGTTTAAAATAAATTCTTTGTTATTTATCTAATGTTTTGGAGTAAGCAGTCACAGAACAATAGACCACAGACACTTGACAATCTCATACAAAGCCTCACCCTTACGGGCTATTAAATTAGATTACCCAATGATGAAACTCAAACAATGGGGAAGCCTGAAAAAAAAACCTAAAGTTAGTGATAGTGAGACATTGTCTAACACAGCAAACCTCTTTTTATTTTAAGGTATATATCCATGAGTCAATCTTCATTGTTAAGAAACTGAGTAGTCCTTTGATGTTACAATGATTATTAGGGGTTTAGGAATACATATTTAGGCAAAGCTGATAAGCAGTGGGAAGGTAAAGACCAAAACGGTCACTCTGACGCTCATGAAAAGATAGGTGAAGTTAAGCCAAAAATGATTGTGCATTACAATATAGTAAACAGGCACCGAATGACCAACAAGTATACAGGCATTAATTCACTCCATAGGGGATAGTACTAGGACTGATGGCACGCGAAAATGCCCATGTTATTTAACGGCTGTATTATCATTTGTTTTTAACAAACAATGAGACGATTCTCTAACTATTTATCCCCTTAATGCTCAACAGCATTTTTCTCCTTAAGCTCAGTAACTAATGGAGATTCCTTCATATGGTACTGAACCCACAAATGGTAATAATGGTCCTCACTAAACTATATAGTTTACCTAAAGTTCTGTTTACTGGCAGATATACAAGATGAGGAAGGTAGCGGAAACTTATCAAGTTGATTTATAAAGGAAAAAGTGGCGAGCACGCAGTCTTTCCCTGACTCACAACAAGTGTTTAGAAACATTATTATACTCCCTGCACAATATTGCTGTGTGTGGTGGGAATTAGTCCCAGCAAATGCATTAATGTCTTTCACAGTATTGATGGCTTTAGATACATATATATGGTTGGACGGCAGTGTTTGATTTACATTTAACAAGTTCCATTTTTGGCCAGGTGAGGGGAATTTCATGTCCAAAAATATTCTGAACCTTTGGCTTTTCAATGCAAGCCTTAGGCACTGACAAGGTTGGCATTTGGCCTAGGGGGAGCCTAAGCTTGTACTCCAGAGACGCTGAAGGGAAAGTCATATATTTCCAATGCTGAGCTGGTATAAATCCTCCCTTTGTTATGTTTAGTATACTTAAATACTATTTCTTATTTATTTAAACCACATACAAATCTATATGTATAATTACTAGTCTGCACTCATGAGGAAACTTGGGGAACACAACTGCAATTACTGCTGAAAGGTTTATATCCTGAAGAAAGTGTGGAGAAGACATAAAGTGAAATAAAACAGAGAACAAAGGATGTTCCTTAAGCTTCTGCTTTGAAAAATATTAGAAGACAATTCTGGTCAGTTTCCTGAGGCAGGTTATAGGGAGAATTAAAGTAGCCTATGAACACAAACACTAAACACTTTTCCCTAAGTGATGAATTATAATAGATTCTAATGAGGTGCAGCACGTATTCAGCATCACACTCCTCATAGCTCCTCAAGAGCCAAATACATTTTGCACATTAAGGGCTAAAGCTTATGCTCTTAATCTGATATTTCTTATGTGGAACATTATACTGCACACCCACCGGTACTATTTCACTGGTTCTTGAAAAGGACATGACCGGCCCCAAATGTACTTTAATCCATTCAATAGCATCATGAATATGCTTCTTATGATTTATTTTTCCATCAAAATGCTGGAAATCTTATTATGTGATAGGAGAGTGAACTCCACCCAATTGCTGTTCTTAGGGGGAGGCGTGAGATTTGATGAGAATTGGATATTATTTATTCTCTGTAAAAAAAAGTCTCCTCACCACAAGGAATCCTGGCTCAAGCTTGCTGGCAAGCATTCGTTAGCAGCTCACAGATTTAGGTGCACAAACCACCGCTGACAAGATGGAGTTGAAGGCAGGTAAAGTGAAATGAAGTTGGCACTTCGAAGAAACGAATATGATGCAAAAATTGTAATAATTTATTGAAGATTACATCCAGAAATACAAAAACACATGGAAAGGTGAAGGAAGGACTTTATGCTTTTTGAGTTGAAGAACACTTATGATTAAACGCTCTTCAACACAAATCACCTTTTTGCTTCACCTTTCCACGTGTTTTTGCATTTATGGATGTTATAATCAATAAATTATTTAAAAAATGGCATCATATTCGTGTCTTCGGTGTGCCAACTTCTCACTGTCTGCGCAAACACCTAAAGGGTTTCAGAATATACTTTTGATTTCAAATAGTCCAGTAATTTTATTTTCCTGTCCATCACAGCACTTTCTCTAAAATGTTGAAGTATGTATAACAGGTATGTCTCAAAAGGTCTACATACCTATTAAAACGTTTGTCAGCTATTTCACTAAAGAGCCATTTACAGTTATTAAACATTTAAAGCAGCTTTTCGGTGAGAAAAGCAAAGATAAAATGCAGATTACTGCAATTTAGGTACTGCTAGGATAGCAATTAGCATGTCGTGGGTGGGTGATTGCAAATTAAAATGACATAACCGAATTGAGGAACCAGTTGCCTTTAGCTGTACAGTAACTGATGGACAGGTAATTGAAGAAGGCGGAGATGGGAAAAGGAAATGAACAATGGAGGTGGATATGCAATGGATGAAGGGTATCTGAAAGGTCAAGAAGAGCAGAAACAGATATAAAACAAATAGGGTTGCTACCTGGCCGGTAGGTACCCTAAAAACAAATAAAAGAGAGAAAATTGAAATGGTCGGAAAGGAGATGGTGCACTAAAATGGAGCGGTGTGTAAACAGGACAGCTAAAAAGTACAGTACAAGGGAACTCAACTGGAAAAGAGGGGGGCAAAGAACTCAAAATGGGTGGGGAAGGAAAAGAGAAAGGGAGATAGAAATGGAAGGTTGGGTGGAATGAAGCCAAAGAGAAGAGTAGAAATAGAAACTAAGGAGTTGGGAAGAAAAGGAAATGAAATGCACAATCATTAGTAAGGCTCAGTATACATGTTTTTCCCCCAGACAGTCTATTTTAAGGAACTGCTCTCCACCCAATCTGTCTATCTAAAGTTCCCCTCTCCCTGTTAATTTGAGTTCTTCGTTTATCTCTTCTGTGATCGTTTTAAGCTCATGTGATAGACATAGCAGTTATAGTATGTGTGCTGATATCAGCATGGGGCCCCAGTGGGTCAGATCCAACCTGGCGTAACATTTAACCCATCCACAGAAGAATGGAGACTAAAGTAAAGTGAAGAGTAGAGTTATCCATTGGTGCAAATGTTAGGTAGTAGTTCCAAAGTTGGAAAAACATGATTAACCCCTTTGCGACCTTATGACGAGTTAACTCGTCATAAGAGCCGCAGCATTAGCGACCTTATGACAAGTTAACTCGTCATGCAGTCTAGCCGGCGGTTCACTCCGTGCTTTTTTCCCCCCCAAAATTTCCTCTTTTATATGTATTTTTTAATAGTAAAATGTAAATAATTTTTATGTATAGGGTATCAAAAGAAAGCTCTAACTGTCCTTTAAAAAACAACATATAACTTGTATGGGTGCGTTAAATGAGAGAGAGGAAAATTATGTTTCAAAAACCGCATATTCAAAATTGAAAAACGCTCTGGTCCTTGGCCTTGGAAAATCCCTGGTCCTTAAAGGGTTAAATTCAAAACATTGTGAGCGCAGTTTTTCAGATACAAATCATATATTATACTACAATATTGTACTAGGTCCACTTTCCCACTTATGGCTTTACTTCCTATTTAACTGTCCTGGCAGGATATTTGGCAACCTGCCCCCAATTATCTATCTGTAACTTTGGTAGATACACACGATGGCAGGTTCATAAACTGCTAACTAATTTACAGAACTATGGTCATCATATCAAAATATATTCTACATACACACTCTTTCTATAAATATTCAACGTTACATATATATAATATACGTATATAAATAAAAAAAAAACGATATATATATATATATATATGTATATATATCTTATACATAACCACACGCCTTGCACATGGCCAAAATGTAACTGCCCAAGTGTTCTTCTGCTGAATTACACACACAGAGTCCTCTTGAAGGGAAAACTCTCTGGACCTTTTTGCACCATTTTAAGTCTTGAGAGTACTTCTTCCAAGGGGCTATATATACATAATACAAAAAAACACGGGAGGGCTGCTCCCAGTCGCGGATAGAGGAGTCCCAGACGCTAGCAAAGAACTTCAGAACCAGGTGAGTATCCAGTTAAAATGTTAGTTTATTAAGACAAAAGTAAAAAAAAAAACAGTGTAGAGGAGCTGGGTGAGAGATTCACCCGGTGAGGGAAAAAATACTGATAGCCTACGCGTTTCGCGCCTAGCTTGGCAAGCCCCTGACGAAGCGCCAAGCTAGGCGCGAAACGCGTAGGCTATCAGTATTTTTTCCCTCACCGGGTGAACCTCTCACCCAGCTCCTCTACACTGTTTTTTTTTAACTTTTGTCTTAATAAACTAACATTTTAACTGGATACTCACCTGGTTCTGAAGTTCTTTGCTAGCGTCTGGGACTCCTCTATCCGCGACTGGGAGCAGCCCTCCCGTGTTTTTTTGTATCCTGTATTCGGCTGAAGCGCCGAGAGGAGTAACCCACGGCATCCGACAGCAGTTTTTAGCTACCTGCCCTTGACCTTCTCGCTATATATACATACACAAACACACACACACACTTATATATATATATATATTTACATTAAATATCTGTATTGTAAACATACAGCTATATTACAGTCTTTATTATGAAACACAAAATGTAAATCAAAAATAATAAAATAATTTGCTATATTAATTCTTCGTAAGGTAAATTCTCTCAAGCAATGCTTTGATTAAAGTACTAATATTAACCGTAGGTCCTGCATCATTACAAGTAGTGACATTTGTAATGTCATTTCACACTAACCACAGCCTGCCTTTGAACTCGGTAGAATTTATCATCTTTTCTTGTTACAACAAGAATCCCTTTTGGGTGAAAACTATTGATTTGAAGGTTAAATAAATTCATCTCACTGGGTCCATGTGTAATTTGATGGAAGTTGGCCTTGGGAATCGTACTGATATTTCATACACGGTCTGTTTTTATCACGAAATACTGTTTGAACTCATGGTATTTTTATACTGTGTGCTCATTATTAATTATAGGATTCGTAATAGGTTATGCCATGTCAATTCCTTGTGGCACGTTTAAGTGATGTTTAAATTAGCAGTCTTGAGTCAATTGAATGAAACAGGTTTCCAGTACAGCAGTCAGGGTTAGAACTAGTGATCTGGGCTTTTCTCCAGTGGCTAAGAGCAAACTTTCTGAAAGCTGCAAGGCCAGGCATCAAGAAAATACACACATTTAACTCATTTGGACTTGTCCTAAGAGTGAATGTTAAACATACATGCAAGCTTGGAAATCCCCACGATCATTTACATACTGTATTCCCTGATTATAGAAACATAGAATGTGTCGGCAGATAAGTACCATTCGGTCCATCGATACTTTTATTAGTCCCTAGTACCCTATCTTATATTTCTGTCAA